>JACXGJ010002686.1:0-62482 GCA_016801105.1 Esox niger | reverse complement strand
CCCAAAAACTGTGAGTTTGTCTAGAACAGGACGTCCTCAAAAACTGATTATCCGGACGAGAAAGGCACCATTAAGGGAGACCACCAAGAGGCTTATGGCAACTCTAAAGGAGTTAGTCTTCCACAGCTGACCTGGGAGACACTGTGCATGTTGCAACTATAGCCCGGCTGCTTTACAAAATTGGCCTTTGTCGGAGAATGGACAAAAGAAAACTCGTCTTCAAATCTCAGCTCGAGTTTGCCAGAAGTCATGAGGGAGAGGCTGAAAATGTGTTAGAATATTATATGGTCTGAAGAGCAGTTTTTCTTCTGGAAATGTTAAGTTGTCATGGTGGGGACATTCGGGGGTGAGGTGTGAGGGTCTTGCGGGTCTTACATTCATTTTAGTAATTTTTTGGTAAAATCCACATGGCCTGTGGTCCCACTCTCCTTTCTTCCTTTTCCTCATCTCCATCTCCATCTCCATCTCTGCTTGCCTCCCTGCTCTCTCCTGTTCCATTATTTTCCACATCTGAACCACACGATCTAGATTCTTCCTATTCCCTGCCTAGTAAATGCATACCCTTGTTATAAAAACACTTAAGCTTTTAAGGGAAATAATTATTCGACCCCTCTGCAAAATATGACATACTACTTGGTGGAAAAACCCTTGTTGACAATCAGAGGTCAGACGTTTCTTATAGTTTGCCACCAGGTTTGCACACATCTCAGGAGGCATTTTTTTCCCACTCCTCTTTGCAGATCTTCTCCAAGTCATTACGGTTTTGAGGCTGACGTTTGGCAACTCAAACCTTCAGCTCCCTCTACATACTTTCTATGGGATTACGGTCTGGAGACTGGTTAGACCACTCCAGGACCTTAATGTGCTTCTTGTTTTTCCATTTGCGAATAATCGCCCCAACTGTTGTCACCTTCTCACTAAGCTGCTTGGCGATGGTCTTGTAGCCCATTGTAGCGTTGTGTAGGTCTACAATCTTGTCCCTGACATCCTTGGACAACTTTTTGGTCTTGGCCATGGTGGAGAGTTTGGAATCTGATTGATTCCTTCTGTGGACAGGTGTCTTTTATACAGGTAGAAATCTGAAATTAGGAGCACTCCTTTTAAGAGTGTGCTCCTAATCTCGGCTCATAACCTGTATAAAAGACACCTGGGAGCCAGAAATCTTTCTTATTGAGAGAGGATCAAATACTTATTAAAGTGCAAATCAATTTGTTAAATTTTTTACATGTTTTTCAGGATTTTTGTTGTTGTTATTCTGTCTCTCACTGTTCAAATAAACCTTCAATTAAAATTATAGACTGATCATTGCTTTTTCAGTGGGCAAATGTAAAAAATCGCCAGGGGATGAATTTTTTGTTCCCCCTTACTGTAAGGTCCGTAGTGGCTTGTATAAAAAGTATATAAAAAGTATTAACTGACTGCTGAAGTACAAAAAACAATTTCAATCCAGACTGTCATCAATTTGTTACCCATTCTCGTCCATGCTGCCCTTTGATTTTTGCTGCTGCGTTTTAAAATATGTATTTAATCTGAGAAAAATAATCACAATATTTTGGCTTGCACCTGATGTTACATAGATGACGAGATAGCCTGGCAAAATATAAGCCTACTTGCTGTTAGCTAAACCTGCTAGAAACAACAGTTTCTATCTACATATAACTGTAGATACAGTTGTGGCAGCAATATCCGTACCATCTAAATGAGTTGAGTAATGAGTTATTTCTCACAGTGCTGGTTTGCATAGAGCATCCTGGAATTTCTCTGGCTCTGACTACAATGATAGTCCAATCTATTTTTCTCAAGACATGCACACACACAATAGTGTTGTGCCCCGAAAGATTATCTATAAATTAAGCATTACCTGTATTAACTGCACCTGTTTGAACTTGTTACCTGTGTAAAAGACACCTGTCCACACACACAATCAAACAGACTCCAACTTCTCCACAATGGCTAAGACCAGAGAGCTGTGTAAGGACATTAGGGATACAATTGTAGACCTGCACAAGGCTGGGATGGGCTACAAGACAATAGGCAAGCTGCTTGGTGAGAAGGCAATAACTGTTGGCGCAATTATTAGAAAATGGAAGTAGTTCAAGATAACGCTCAATCTCCCTCGGTCTGAGGCTCCATGCAAGATCTCACCTCGTGGGGCATCAATGATCATGAGGAAGGTGAGGGATCAGCCCAGAACTACACGGCAGGACCTGATCAATGACCTGAAGAGAGCTGGGACCACAGTCTCAAAGAAAACCATTAGTAACACACAAGTCCTACAGCACACGCAATGTCCCCCTGCTCAAGCCAGCACATGTCCAGGCCCATCTGAAGTTTGCCAATGACCATCTGGATGATCCAGAGGAGGAATGGGAGAAGGTCATGTGGTCTGATGAGACAAAAATAGAGCTTTTTAGTCTAAACTCCACTCGCCGTGTTTGGAGGAAGAAGAAGGATGAGTACAACTGCAAGAACACCATCCCAACTGGGAAGCATGGAGGTAGAAACATCATTCTTTGGGGATGCTATTCTGCATAGGGGACAGGACGACTGCACTGTATTGAGGGGAGGATGATGGGGCCATGTATCGTGAGATCTTGGCCAACAACCTCCTTCCCTCAGTAAGAGCATTGAAGATGAGTCGTGGCAGGGTCTTCCAGCATGACAACGACCCGAAACACACAGCCAGGGCAACTAAGGAGTGGCTCCTTAAGAAGCATCTCAAGGTCCTGGATTGGCCTAGCCAGTCTCCAGACCTGAACCCAATAGAAAATCTTTGGAGAGAGTTGAAAATCCACATTGCCCAGCCACAGCTCCAAAACCTGAAGGATCTGGAGAAGGTCTGTATGGAGGAGTGGGCCAAAGTCCTTGCAGCAATGTGTGCAAACCTGGTCAAGAACTTTCAGACTCATATGATCTCTGTAATTGCAAACAAAGGTTTCTGTACCAAATATTAAGTTCTGCTTTTCTGATGTATTAAATAGTGTACCTCGTGTACCTATGCTAAAAATTACAGTCCTATACATGCTTTGTAAGTACGAAAACCTGCAAAATCTGCAGTGCATCAAATACTTGTTCTCCCCACTGTATATGTTTGGTGATATTTATTGACTTAATCGGCGGAAGAACCGTAAGACATTCTAACGTTGGAGAGTATTGACAGCAAGCACTGAATTATATTTTGACAGTAATTTTTTGTATTTTTTGTTATTCTTTAAAAGGGCTATTCTAAAGTGGACCGGCTCTACATGTAGGTCATGGGCCCCTTGTTGAATAACTCTCTTTTGTATTTTTTCTTTATCCCCACTGTAAACTAGCACTCTTCCTTTTCTATGCATACAGACGGGTGACAAATTAAAGGTAAATCATACATGAAGCCACCAGAACAGCCTCGAAGTGTCTTACCATAGATTCTACAAGTGTCTGGATGTCTGCTGGAGGGATTGAACCATTCTGTGTTTTGATGATGATGGTGGTGGGGAGCGCTGTCTTAACAACTTGATCCAGAATCTCCTCATAGGTGTTCTATTGGGTTGAGACCTGGTGACTGCAAAGGACACACGTTTCACATCATTTTCATACACATCAAATTATTCAATGCCCTCTGGATTGGGCCATTGTCATCCTGGAAATGACCCAGTAATGGACCCTCTTTCAAAGTCACTTCAATCATTTCCTCCTGCCATGTTGATCCAAAATTGGTCAACTGGACCTGCTCAGCATTTTTATACATGCCACAGACCTTGATAGGATGTTTTAATTGGTCATTGGTATCATGGAGTACAACTGTATGGAAGCATCGGAATTCCTCAACTTAATTATGTGTTTTTTTCACTGTAATTTGTCACCTGTCTTTAAATGCATACACACACACACACACACACAGACAAGGTACACATTTTTGTATACACATAGATGCACACAGCCAGGCAACACATGCTACACACATGCTGTTAGAATATGCTTTGATTTTGTGTGAGTCAGTAAGTCTTTTTCATCCCTGTGTGGTCATAGCGAGTTGGTTAAATGGTTGCTGATGGGTAGATATTTTCGCAGTACAGTCAGTGGAAGATGAATGCAGCAACTGTTCCTAAGACGTCTCAATGCAAAATAGGGATCCCTGGGGGATGAGTAGGGAAACTCCATGTTAGAACATACCACAGTATATATTTGCATATTCTGAAAATCATGTGGAGACCACAGGAAGTCACACCATTGGAGAGAGGGAGAGATGATGTATTGAACCATTCAGAAGTTCTCCCAGGGCTCTTAGTAGAAAGGGAGAAAAATGGTGGCACGGATGCTCTGAAAGTTAGGAGTAGACTCCCAACTGGTGGGCGGGGCCAGTATGGTGGTGCTAATCACCTCTGCACTGGCCAGGATCATTGTCAAGACAAGTGTTTGCCTTTTCCTAATGTGACGCACAAACCCGGCTCGGGTCTCTCATCGGCCAGAGTTTCGGCAAGCGCACACCAGGAGAGTGGCCATCTGGAAGGTTCTACAAGCAGCTGGAAGGTTCTAGAGGCAGCTGGAAGGGACTGCCCCACCCCTCCACAGCTGCCTCTAATCAGGGGCAATAGGGGCAGCTATAAAAGAGGGCGCCGCCCAGACAGATTTTAAAACAGCAATCTGAGGGGAAAATAAGATTGGCACCGGAAGTGTGCATATTTCGCCCAGGACAGCTTCCCTGTTTTTTCTTGAAAACAGTGATACTGTAGACTAGCGTTGCATAGCAGTGTTAATATTTCTATTGGTGATGTAAATGTTGTCACCCATTAGTGTAATAACATGCTAAAATGTCTTTTCATGGTCAGTCCGTAATGAAACACAAGGATTCTTCATTCATTAAGCCATTGGGAAGACAGGTTCATGATTTTGAACCACTTTTTTCTGTCGTCTAAATTGAATTAGTGAACGTTATTTTGACCATTCTGGATGTCTTAAAACTCCAATAATATTTAAATGGATGAGGGTTCTTTACAAGAACTGTTTATTATTATTATAAACAATATTTGTACATTGGTCAAAAGTGTTTTTGAGTGGAAACCCTACATAATGTTGGCCGGATAATCTGATGTTTTAAATATAACACTGACATCCAAAAAAACATATGGTAGTTC
Source organism: Esox niger (assembly GCA_016801105.1). Taxonomy (NCBI): domain Eukaryota; kingdom Metazoa; phylum Chordata; class Actinopteri; order Esociformes; family Esocidae; genus Esox; species Esox niger. Next base: position 57,365 of record JACXGJ010002686.1, on the reverse strand, counting down.
TGACAAGACTGTAATAGAGATAAACATGTGAATTCATATTCAGAATCAATGTGGAATTCAGCAATGTTCTTGTTTTGTATGAATATGTGGGCAATTAAAAGGATGCTGACAGAATAAAGACAGTGGACTTGACTGTGTTCACATTGCTCTGTTGAGTGTTTGAGTTAGAGCCAGAGGGCAGGGCTTGGTTTGCAAAAGGCCAAGAACTGAACCCAAACAGACAGATTTTTTCTAATCATGAAAAAAATATTATATGGGTGATTATATAGATATTCAGCCTGTCTTGTTTGAGGTGTGTAGATAAGAATGGTGCAGCAAAATTTTACAAAATAATTGAAAATGAATATCTTGGTCAACATGTTACTTAGCCTAATAGCTTTTTCAAGATTAAAAAACTTAAAAGAAATTACTTTTTTTTTTTGGGGGGGGGGGGGGTCACTTTTTAAGTCTGCATTTAAGAACACAGACTCTCTAAAGGTGCTCAGGAATGCTAAGTTTTTTTTTTTTCAAATCATACTGTGGTTCTCAAGTGTTCACCCACCTTGGACTTTTCCACCTTTAGTTTTATTGTAACAGTCAGTTATTTTCATTTTTAATTCATTTGTAGATTATAATTTTTGCTTTGACATTTCATATATGTTGTAACACAATAAAATGTGTTGAAGTCAAAGACAGTGGATGCAGAGCCACTGTACTCCTATTTAACCTATGTAATACAGTGAATTTGTGTTTTTGATTTAATTACATAGTTTTTTTCCAGGTTCAGTGTTACTCTGTAGTTAGCAATACCTCAACTTAAAGTTTTGGCTGAACGGCCCCAGTTCTGCAACTTGTGGCCAAAATTGCCAAAAGGCATCTTTAATATTTTCCCTTGAATATTTGTGTCAAAATACATTTTTCCCCATGTCACCCTGTCAGGCTCAGCAACAGAAAACGTTTTGCTTAAAGGCTTTTAAAATATTACATTGCATTTAAGGAACCAGTGAATGATGTTTTGAAGTATATGTTAGATCATACTGGAGACTGTTTTTGAATGCTCTGGAAATAACGGTCATCATCTGATCGCCGCAATACAATGCTCGTCCTGTTGGTTGACACATGCTTGCCTTGGACACTGCAGACAAGCCACCCCAGCAGGGAGAAATGATCTGGGTTTGATGAGATCCGTTGAGTTGACTAGTGCGTGTGGCCGTGTGTTTACCTTCCAGTCGGTGGCCAAGACCGGACGGCTGCTCATCAGTCACGAGGCTCCAGTCACGGGGGGTTTTGCTGCAGAGATCAGCTCTACAGTTCAGGTAAGTGTGTGTGTGTGTGTGTGTGCGTGTGCGTGTGCGTGTGCGTGTGCGTGTGTGCGTGTGTGTGGGGGGGTTCTCATGCATGTTAACGCTTATGTTGGAATGGATGGGGGATCATTCAGAGGTGAGCTGTCAGATGGATCGCACATGGACAATAGGAATTGTGTGTTGGTTGATGAGGGTTTGTTTTGCGTTGTATCTCTTTGATGTGGAGAAAGAAACTTAAAAGTCTCTCAGTGGATGTTCTGAGGTCAGAAGCAATAAAGCTGAGATTAAGAGGCACTGACTGTTAAAAGGAGTAATACTGTGCATTTAAAAGCACTCAACCCCTTTGAGTTTTCCCAAATTTTTTTGGATTATTAAGTAAAATAAGATAAACATTTACATAATGTTTTCTCCGCAAACTTAAAAATACCCAATATTTGTCAAAAACAATTTAAAAAAAATACTTAAGTTAATGCAGAAGTATTCAACATTGTTAGTCAATTCATCTTGAGCATTTATGGCAGCAAATATAGCTATAAGTATTTTAGATTAAACCTCTAATAGCTGTGCATACATGGATATAACAATATTTGCTCATTATTATTTAAAAGGTTGATTGTTGGTCATTGTTTCAGAGTCCTTTTTAAGCCTTGCCATAGGTGGTCAAGTCAATTATACTTAGGCCAATCAGAAACAATCAATTCTGTCCTTCTGAATCAGAGTGAGCACATGCAACTTATTTTATAATTTAAGAAAATGTTTACTATGTTTAAGTTATTTCGGCTTGCGTTAGCTAACCAGTTTATTACATTTTCTATTCATTTGGAAAATGTTCTACAAAACAACTTTTTACTTTGTCATTATGTGATATTGTATGTAGATTAATGACTTAATAACCCAAAGTCCTGATATAGTCATTGTTAAATTAAATGTTCTTAATTTCTCTATTTCAACATATTTTTTTAAATATGAACCTGATAAAAAAAGGCCAACCTTTTTAATTTGGAATGCCAGTATACAGTTTATCTTAAAACATTTACTCAGCTGCTGCCAGTCATGATTTTCATATGGATTTTAGTGGAACAGTTTTCTTTCATTATTAAAATGTCTACGTATTTCAAAACTTTTTATGTGGTTAATCTTAATTTGATCTAAATTAAATTGATATGCCAGAGCACCTGATACTGCCAAATTGACATTTTATGATGGAAAGTGAGACACTGAGGGAAAGGGAATATAGAGATCTAAGTACCAAGTAGGCTATCTTGTATTGCCAATCAGGTATTCATGAAGTCAACAATTATAAACATTGCAGGTAGAACACTTCCAGACAAAATAATATCAATGTCATTGACATTGCTTAAACATGGCATTTTTTTCCATTTTCATACATGTATTTATTCCTCCTGTTTGCCCCAAATGTGAAGCATTGTAAACGAGTCAGGGCCATGAGATTTTCCCATGCCAATGAGCTCCAGACAGATGCAGCTGTATTTGTGCAAGGGAGAAGCAATAATCTAGTATTTTATGACATTTCTACTGGATACTTGGGAGCATGATATCTTTCTCTTCTCCATTGAGAATCAGTTGTCCTGGAAGGGGAGAGGGCTGGAAAGAGTGTTATCCTAAAAAAAATGACTCAGAAGCTCCAACGCTGAACAACGATGGGAAGTTCAAACAATCAAAAATCCTATTCAGATGTAGCACCACATTTTTGTGGTAATTAGGCACGATGAGCACTTACTCAGCATTGAGCGCTCCAAACATTAGTCAGAAATAAATTGAAAAAACATGTAAATGGAATGGAATAACCCAGAACTTCGCCAGTGAAGCATAGGTTGTGAGTTCTGGAAACAGCATGTCAGTTCTGACATCGAAAACGGTTATCTACTGTAGGCCATAAAAACAATATATTCAACACATTAACAGAAATTATTGTAAATAAACTTTGTAGACTAGATATAATGTTGACTAATGATCAATTATCTTCTGGGTGATGTGTAGTCTGGAGTTAATAGACACTAACACAGTGCAAACAATTTACCCAATTATTGTGCAGCACGTGAATTGGCGGCAGAGGAGATATTCAGGTGTAACCCTCCCGTTATTCAGGAGTAACTTTTAATTATCCTAAGGAATATACAGAGAAATAGGGTGTAAAGCAGTAGCCATTTAGGAAAACAAATGCCACTTCAAACCAAATGCAGTCACTTGTTTTCATTTATTTTATTAAATTGTTTGTCATGCCAGCATTGGCTCTAGATTAATCAACTCTATAAAGTTTATTAAAGTACTATTTGTTCCCAGTTTGTAACTCTCAAAACATGTTGGACACATTTGCAGTGCATTTAAATATTTTATTGTCTTTGGTTTTGTTTTGATCAATCGCAACTGAATGGTAAATAATGTCTTGTTCCATTTTATAGTCACAAATGCTAAGTAAGAATAGATGTGTTTTGAAAACATTCTTGTGGATGCTATCATGATAATGAATAATATTGGAAATATACAGCAAATCATGATTGAGAGGGCTACAGTGTCATAAAACTCAAATTCCCCCCAAAATGCTATCCTACTCTGCTATTGGTAATACTGAGAGGTTAGCACGTTTAGATTTAGCCTCTGTGAGTCAGACGTTTCTTGTAGTTGGCCACCAGCTTTGCACACATCTCAAAAGGTATTGTGTCTTACTCCTCTTTGCAGATCTTCTCCAAGTCATTAAGGTTGAGGCTGATGTTTGGCAACTCTAACTTTCAGCTCCCTCCACAGATTTTCTATGGGATTATTGTCTGGAGACTGGTTTGGCCACTCCAGGACCTTAATGTGCTTCTTCTTGAGCCACTCTTTTGTTGCCTTGGCCATGTGTTTTGGGTCAGTGTCATGCTGGAATACCCATTCACGACCCATTTTCAATGCCCTGGCTGAGGGATGGAGGTTCTCACCCAGAATTTGACAGTACATGGCCCGTCCATCGTCCCTTTAATGCGCTGAAGTTGTCCTGGCCCCTTAGCAGAAAAACACCCCAAAAGCATATTGTTTCCACCTCCATGTTTGACGGTGGGGATGGTGTTGGATTTGTCCATGGTGGAGTGTTTGGAATCTGATTGATTGCTTCTGTGGACGGGTAACAAACTGAGATTAGGAGCACTCCTTTTAAGAGTGTGCTTCTGATCTCAGCTTGTTACCTATACAAAAGACACCTGGGAGCCAGACATCTTTTTGATTAAGTGGGGATCAAATATTATATATTATAAACATAATGTTATGTTTTGCTAATCAAAATGCAAATCAATCCATTAAAAATTTTTACAAGCATTTTCTAGAATATTTTGTTATTATTCTGTCTCACTGCTTTATAGACTGATCATTTCTTTGTCAGTGGGCAAACATACAAAATCAGCAGGGGATCAAATATTTTTCCCTAACTGTATATGTAGGCTACTGTACAGCTATTAGCTAGCCATTCACCTAATCGGTTTCTAATTCATCGTGTTAAATGTACATTCTCACAACAACTGGCAATAGCCCATAAATAGCTGCTCTTCAAAACCACTTCCTTGTTCACTATAATCACTTCTACTTAAGACCCAGGCTATCTCGACTTGCCTAGGTTTTTCTTTATTGTTTTTCTTATTGAGTGCATTATTGGGATTAGTAAGTGTCTGAAAACATCTTATCATCTACTCACTTGCAAATAAAATCATTCACCGTTTAGATACTATTGGAAAAAGCATAACATAAAAATATGACTAAATTACATACACACACACCAGGATTGTGGAGATTAAAGTTTGAAATAATCGCATGCACAAAATATAGGACCAGCACTAAACAGTTGTGTAATAACAAATTAAAAGTTTGAGCTGATTTCACTATAAGCTGATTACTATTTTCAAAATTCTTGGAACTGTAATTTCAATAAAGAGAAATGTGTCTTGTGTTTATCAAGGTTCACTATCTATTATTAGGACTAAAATGAAAGTATAATCACAAAGTCAAATGTACGCATTAAAAGAAACATTCTCTCCGCACTATACATCAAGCCTGTTGAAACATATTTTTAACCCTGTTACAGTATCTTGTGAGTTGTGATTAAAACAAGGGTGTTACAGTATCAGATTATTCGGTGCTAAAACCAGGGTGTTAGAGGATCTGTCATATTGGTACTTGAGGTGTCTGCCACCCCTTATCTTGCCCCCACCTCTTTCTAATGACGACTCTTCAATAGCCCAACCTGGATATGATCACAGTACAGTGCCATGTTCTCTTGGGTGAGAGCATGAGGCCCAGTCTCACCTCCTTGAGTTCTGATTATGACCCCTGTTGTCAGGTTAGCGATGGCTCTTGTTTTACCTCCAGCACTCTCAAAGGCATGCTGGTAATGGCATGCTACGCAGTGTAGGCATTTATCTCAAGTGGGTACCCTGTGTGTCAACATCAGCACTGGTGGAGCCCTGAGATTAGCGACCCTGGAATTGGTCCTAAATGCCCTGCTGTCCATTTTATTGTTGTTGTTCCCATACCTGCTCATTGGCAGGATTAATGGTATGTGAGTCATACCTCTGTTTTGTGTCCTGACGTAACCAGTAATATTTTGTGAACGGAGCAAGTGCTTTTATTTTTTAATTTTTCCAAACTAGAGTGTGCCTGATTTGTAAATGGGATCACAAGACGGTCTTGAGAAAATGTCCACTCGGGATAGAAAACTGAGGTTACGCGAGTATTGCAGAATGCGGTTGTAATAAACAGAGTACTTGGTTTAAGCTACAAGACTTCATTCCTGATATATAAGACGCTGGAGAACTCCTGTTTCTTTTTGAACATAGTGGACAGGACCAGGCAGTAAATCAGTTTGGGAGAAAGAGAACATCTTTAATGATAATGTCCTTTTCTACACAGAAGATCACAAACAATTATTCCCAGATGATGTTTCTTGATGCATTTCAAATATAGTCTCCTTCAGGTCATGGAAGTCATGGCCGCAATTAAGAAAGTTATAATTTCAACATACAAAAACAAAAATTATTACACGGGTTAAAACATATTGGATACTCCTGCTGTAAACTAAACACCTTTTTCCGATTGTCGGATGTGTATGATTAACGGAACTGTTTTTAGTGCGATATTTGAGCGAGTTGAGATTTCTGCTACAAATGCCATTGTCTTGGAATAAATTAAACCCCAACCACAGAAAAATACATATTCACTTACACAGTTATTGTTCCACGTGAATCAGATGTGTCCCGGGGTTGCTCCCATGCGTCACATTAACCCCCCCCCTCCTTGGCTACGTGCCAGCGGTGGCTCACAAAGGCCATGAAGGGGGTGCTTACGCCCCACCCTTCCAAAGGGTGGCGGTCAGCACTCGGAATTGGCATGCTGTGGTGACTCACCAGGAAACAATGGAGACGTGGCATGGGTTGCCTTGCTGCTAATGCAATGGAACGAAAAAGGCGCTAAAAATAGGGCTTTTAGTAGGAAGGTGCTATCAGACCTCGGCAAAGCCTCTGTGAACTACAATAACAACAACAACGTATCATATGCTCTGTTGGCCTTGACCTGAGAGGGAGACCTCAACCACGTTATTATAATAGGAGGGTGCTGAGAGGGAGACCTTCACCACCGAGCTCAAAGCAAAACATTCTGGAATATTCCATTTGGGTCAACAGGCCAGGGAGATCGAGGCCAGTGATACAAATGGCCCTTCATAATCATACCATTACAGTTTATAAACTGTATGCTCATGTTGTCAGAGTCCAGCACTTGAGTATTTCTCCAACCTTTATTTTGAAAAACACATTTATCAAAATAATTTCCTGAGACATGTAATTCATTTTCGCACAATGGTTGTTTAAACTGGAATAATGTAGAAGCCCTTTGAATCTGACTGTCACTAGGCCTAATTTCTATTTAATAATAAACAGCTGAGCATTAAGATTTCTGGCTTTGAGGTGCACGCAAAAGGCCTTCCAAACCATTACCTTGTTTTAAAGTGACTCCAGGAGTGGCAGTGCGTAGTTGTTTGGTCAATGTATTTTGTCTGGACAGGAACGAGAGGATAATCAGATCAAAGCCAACTGCCCCAGGGATGTGGGAACGCTGTCCAATTATGGATTACTTTGATTTTGTTTGAAATCTGGCAAAGCAGGTTTGTATGTCTCCATTTGCTGGTTAGGTCATTCACAAGGCGCAACGCCGTGTCATGGTTAGCCTTGGGTTAAAGTGACGTCCACTTATTTTTAAGTTTCACTACTGAGTTACAGTGGACTCCAGGGATGCAAGGAGTGCCACGGTGAAGTTAAGCTGCCACTGAGAAAGCTGTGCATACAGTATTCTGGCAGCACAACATCCAGGCATCTCTATGCTATAGTGTTTATATGGATATCCCCCTGGTCTAGGTTCTTCCCGTGGAAGCTCTAGTTCCAAGCATAGCTTTTATAGTATCAGTTTCCTGCTGTAGACACACAAGCTAAACTAAAGCCATTTATTGATGTAAAGTCACAGTTGAGGCTGCATCTCCCCAGTCACTGCAAACACTTAATCCACATTTCAGTGTTTGAAGACCCACCGCAGCTTTCAGACACATTGGAACTGCTCACTCTCGTTCCTCTGCAGAGTTCTTTTTCTTTATTTGTGTGTGTTGGTAATGGAGTGGACTCCAGTGTCTAAGTCAAACCCAACACTATGGCTGTACTAGTTCGTTTCGAAATCAAAGACGGCTGTCTTCCTTTCCATCCCAGTTGGCGTCAGTCGCCAATGATGGCCTGCGTCTTTCGGCTGTAAATGCCTTCCGAATCAGAACCAGAACCCTTGTTTGGCTGTCAGGCTGTTTGAAGAGAGCTGGTTTCATTAAAGGTTCGTTTCCTCAGGGCACTGCACCCTTTCCACTATGAAACCATGGCTGGATGCTCCTGTCTTCTCTCTGTCACACACAAAGTAGACCAACCTCCTTCAAAGGGTTATGTTTATAAGACTTGTTAAGCTTTACACTGAAGAAAGTGACAGTATAGCCTACAGGCTCTGGTCGAGTATGAACATGAGGTATCACTAAAAACTACTTGTTCTCTTTCTGCTAGTTGTTGGGACGGATGACCATGGCCAAGTATGACACTCTTTGGACAGTCTTGGTATTAATTCAATCCATACTGATTAATCTGTATCGGCAGATGTAGAATGTTCACTGAATCACAAGAAATTCATCCAATCACACATTTGCAAGGAGTCTTGCTGAGGACATGCTGAGTAAGTAATACGTAGCACTAATAAGCAGGAAGAATATGATTAACATTTCCAATCAGGCTCTAAAAGCTCCCATTGTCAACACACCTCATTAACAGCCGTTGTCTGTGAAACCCTCTGAAACCATTTAGTCATATGGAAACCATGGAAACAACCAATCGCTCTGAAGACCAAAATCAAGATGTGTGTATTGATTATTATAAATCCAGCTCAATAAGAATAAAACAAGTCTAAGAACTCTTATTGAGTGCAGTAAACCTCTGAGCCAAGTTTGAATTGCTTTTATTTCTTGATTTTCAGTCATTAAAGAGTTGATCTTAAACTGATACAAGATCATGATTATGCAGTGACGGAAGTCAAGACAGAGACCCGGCTGTGAGATCTCATTGATTCTTTTCACTCCATATGTCTCATGGCTACATATAGGCCAGCCAATCGCTTAGTGTCTGCATCGGTGTCGGGTAACAAAATAAATCAAGGATTTTTTTTTCTTGTACGCAAATCATTTTTGCATCAGTCATTTTGGTGTTTTGATCACATCACGATCTCATCTGTTTTCTATCTGAGGGACAATGGTTATAGTGATCTGCAGGTTTGGCTGCCTTTTAGTAATGCAATGCATGCGTGGAAAGGCTGTCAAGGCTGTTTCAATGCCTGTCCTCATCTCACACTGACCTCCTGGGGAACCAGAGCTTTATTGTCATTTAGTTTGGTGCAGGGACTGGTTGGTAATACGTTATCAAGTTGCCCTGTACTGAATGCACTCCCCAATCTGTGGTGGTCACTGACAAACTCAATTTCCGTTGTGACAGGAGGCATAATGTGCAACTGCAAATCTAAACCCCCTCCAAGTTATATTTTTACCTAAATCGTGCCCCCTCAGAGGTCGCAGTCCACAGTTTGTCCTGTCATGTAGTCATATTTATATGCTAACATTTAAACTGGATTGCATATAATGATGCGCTTTCTCCAAAGATAAACAGCGATTTGAGTAAAATCTGAGTTGTGTGGCATCCAGTTGTGGTGACAAGCAACCAGACGGTACTTTTCTCCGGGTTCCAGTATGTGTATTTAGAGGAGATTGCAGTTTGCGTTCTGACAAATGAGGAGAAAGGTTTAGTAGGTTGGGACCAACACAGTTGGAGGAGAGCGTTCCTCCAAATAATGGCCACAATTGAGCTTGTAGGCACAAAGCCCGCCACAAGGATTTGCTAGAGCAAGGCCAATCTGGCCACATAGGGTTGTCCGTGTAGTAGTTGTCATATGTTTGCTCCTCGCATCTCTAAATTGATGTCGAATGACTAAAAATTACACAAATAAAAAGTGAGAGGACTCTGAAATTCTACTCAAACGGAAGAAGTAGTCGTTATTTCACACCTCTGCTTGGGCCACTAAAGTCTCAGACTTTAATATTCGAAGTCCTTGTATATTACATAGGGAAATTCAGACCAGGTCCACCTTTGTAGAGGAGCCATTGGTCTGTGGTAATTCTGTCCCAAGGCTGCAGAGTGTTTGGAAATTAGGCTACATGCTTTGATTCTTACATAAAGTGTGACTGCGTTAATCTCACTTATGACGTAACTCTTAAAAAATGCAGGCCTGTCCGAACCCATAATTTTTGCGCATTTTGTTATCTTATGCTTTCAACTCTGCATGATTCAGTGTAGATGTCAATTTGTCACTGAAGACCAAATGACATGCGCTCCAGGTTTCACACAAGTGTCTGCCTGTTACTCTGTGACACTCCCAGCCCCCAGGACCAGGAGAAGCCGTTCACTAGCAACATATTAAGGAAATCTGCGGAAAAAGAAAGAAAGGAAAATAACTCATTGTAACTCATCTCAAATGTTTTCCCTTCCTTAGAGGCATTGAAATTGTATTTTGTGACCTTAAGCGGTACTTATGGGTTCCTGATTTTGATCATACTAAGGCTAAACTGATTTATCTCCCCCAATTAGGGAATGGGTGGATATGTATAAAGGGTTTTGTGATTTATATCAGTATTGACAGTAAATATTGATATTATGTTAATTATACACATATGATAAAATCGTATTCACTCTGCAAAACTGAAGTTGTATTTTCACAAAACACCTCTCATGTCACCTATAGACAAACAATGCATGTGCTTAAACATGGAGACTGTACATATGCACTAACGTTAAATCAACTCATTAGCCTCACTAGAACCCCCGTGTGAGATCCGCAGATGCACATTTTTGCCTATTCACATGGTTAAATGGACGTTCCTCTCAGTTTTTCCATAGCTTATTCATGGACAAACAATGCATTTGCTTAAACTACGATTCTGGACTTATACACTGGACATATACACTTGTGTTTGAATTAACACCTTTTCGTACTCTATTCACTTGGTGAAAATGTTTTGTATTTTTCCCGCAAAAGAAATCTGTGTTAGGCCTTTTGGATCTTTTGTTCATCAGTTCATCTGGGTGCCTTTTCGCTATCCATCCAAGTGTAATTAATATTATTATTTTTTTTTACAGTTATGATAACAGACTCTCCACTTCCATACACTCATATTTTGTGTGTAATTCATTTTGCCAAAAAAGAACAAAGTTGAAGATGAATTTGACTGACAGCATTTTTTTTCTTTAACATTATTTATACAGTGGGGAGAACAAGTATTTGATACACTGCTGATTTTGCAGATTTTCCTACTTACAAAGCATGCAGAGGTCTGTACATTTTACCATAGGTACTCTTCAACTGTGGGAGATGGAATCTATGAATAATTAATTTGCATTTTATTGCATGGCAATAGCTTAGTGAGAAAGCAACAACTGTTGGCGCAATTATTAGAAAATGGAAGTAGTTCAAGATGACGGTCAATCTCCCTCGGTCTGGGGCTCCATGCAAGATCTAACCTCGTGGGGCATCAATGATCATGACCATTAGTAGTGACACACTATGCCATCATGGATTAAAATCCTGCAGCGCACGCAAGGTCCCTCTGCTCAAGCCAGCGCATGTCCAGGCCCGTCTGAAGTTTGCCAATGACCATCTGGATGATCCAGAGGAGGAATGGGAAAAGGTCATGTGGTCTGATGAGACAAAAATATAGCTTTTTGGTCTAAACTCCCCTCGCCGTGTTTGGAGGAAGAAGGATGTGTACAACCCCAAGAACACCATCCCAACCGTGATGCATGGAGGTGGAAACATCATTCTTTGGGGATGCTTTTCTGCAAAGGGGACAAGACGACTGCACCGTATTGAGGGGAAGATGGATGGGGCCATGTATTGTGAGATCTTGGCCAACAACCTCCTTCCCTCAGTAAGAGCATTGAAGATGGGTCGTGGCTGGGTCTTCCGGCGTGACAACGACCCGAAACACACAGCCAGGGCAACTAAGGAGTGGCTCCTTAAGAAGCATCTCAAGGTCCTGGAGTGGCCTAGCCTGTCTCCAGACCTGAACCCAATAGAAAATCTTTGGAGGGAACTGAAAGTCCATATTGCCCAGCGACAGCCCAGAAACCTGAAGAATCTGGAGAAGGTCTGTATGGAAGAGTGTGCCAAAATCCCTTCTGCAATGTGTGCATACCTGGTCAAGGACTACAGGAAATGTATGATCTCTGTAATTGCAAACAAAGGTTTCTGTACCAAATACTAAATTCTGCTTTTCTGATGTATCAAATGCTTATGTCATGCAATAAAATGCTAATTCACCTATGATAAGAATTACAGACCTCTACATGCTTCGTAACTAGGAAAACCTACAAAATCAGCAGTGTATCAAATACTTGTTCTCCCCGCTGTAGATACCGCGATAATATCGTTACTGTTATAATCATGTAGGGAAAATCATATATTTTGACAGCCCTAATATGGATATTTAAATAGATAATATGTTATTATTCCAACCACAGTGGCTGTTACTCCCAGCTATGCTCAAGCCTATGGGGAGGAGAGAACTGCAGGGAAACCTTTTGGAACATTTGTCCTAGGTTTAGACAGGCCGGCAGTAGTTTGATGAAGAGGGGACGCTGGCAAGCACTAGCGGCAGGCGTCTATTAAGGCTAATCACCACAAATTAGTGAGGCGAAGAGGGGTTGGAAGTTGGTCTCAGAGTAATGACAGCAGGAGTGCAGCTGCCACGCGGACAGCATACCCTGACAGGATGAATGAACCAGGGCAGGACTCTGCATCCCTGGCAGACATTCTATCTCTGTCTCCCACGTCTCTAATTGACAGAGGCTTTATACGTTTACATTGCCAAATCAAGTGGAGACTAGCCTGCCTGTGGCAGTCTCTTTTGATAGTAAGGTTAGGTTCCTTGAGTTAGTTGTATTTGTGTCCGTCACAGTGGTCAGATATTCTGTCATTGTGCACATACTTTTTTTCTAGGCAAGGTAGCGTTTAACTATGCTCAGTTTTATTTTAAATGTTTCACTTTATTGTCTTGCCAAGATTTGGTTTCGCTGGTGTTCTCTGGCGGTAATGTTTGTGAGAGAGCCCCAAGCAGTCCCCTTTCTCTTTGTCCCTGTCTCTTTCTATGCATGCATGCATGCGCACGCACGCACGCACGCACGCACGTGCATCATTTACCCTGCCGTCTATAAACCTGGTTAACAAGAGTTATGAGCTTGTACTGCTGTGGTGATAGTGTAACATGTATTCCTTTTCCAGTCATGGTACAGTAAATGCTTACGGCTCATAGGACAATATCCATCTTGTCCTCTTAATCCCTTCAAATGTATAGAAACATACTGAGACCTGCTCCTGCTGGCCATACTTAAACTTTATCTCTAAATATCCTCCCGCGGGCCTGGCAATGTACTCTTGATGTGGAGACGACACGCTCCTGCATGCTCCCTGTTTTTGTCTTCACAGCCCATAGAACAAGGCGATGTGCTTTGGATCTCCAGATCCCTGACAGAAAGTTTGGGAGGCGCAAAAGATCTTTGACTGCAGGACCATACAGATGCAACACCATGTCCAAATTGTGGGGTTAGGTTTAGATTAGCTAGAGTTTGCTGAATCTGTGCTAAAAGCTCCACCTCCCACTCAACTACATCTCAGAATTTGACGGATTTGTGTGGTGTAGGCTTGATTTAGTGTGCTGTGTGCACGTCACATGGGTTCAGACCCTGACTGATCTGCTGGCTGATGTTTGTCTGTGTGCTCTACAGGGTGTGCCTTAGGAGGGTGGGTTACCTGCAGGCTAACCAATATCATCTGTCAAGTGTGCATGAACTTGTGCATGCTGATTTGACTGACGTTGAGAGGTTTGGGAAAACTCAGGGTGGCACAGATTGAAGTGAGACATTCCTTGATCTTCAACTCACCTGAGTCTGTTTGGAGTTGCTATGATGATTCATGATTGTCTGTTCAGTTGGTTAAAATGAAAGGATATTTGAATAATGCCGTAGTGCGGCTGAAGTGTTTGTGATCACATGACTGACTGTGATTGTGTGTGTGAATGCTCCTTAGGGTTCATTTGGCTTAGCAATGGCCTCCTCCATTACATTGACAACATGGGAGGAGGTCTAAAGCCGATTGGACATGAGCGACAACTTGTTTTTCAGTGCTGCCAGAAGAGTCTGTATTGGCCAGTTCTGAGATGGAGGTTTGGCTCCTACTCTAAAGGAATAAATCCACTCACAACACTACCTCCTATTATTTACATTCTCCAAAAAATCGTCCAGGTTCACAAAACATATGACAGCTTTAAAACTGTCCAGTAGTGTCAAGGGTGAGTGCTATTAATTTGATGTTTGTGTGTTAATCCATTCATCAGAGTCATGTTCAGTCCCAGTGCTAGTTAAGTAAAGATACTGGCTTCTTTTTTTAAGCTTTTTCCAAACCTTAATCCTTAACTTATGACCAATTCAACTAGAGATTTTAAATTGTATCTATGAAACAACAAAATGTTGTTAAAGTGGAAAGGTCTGAATACTTTTTGAAGGCACTGTAAATCACTATGAAAAATATTAAAATTATCAAATCGATCAATTTGTACAGATTTTGTAAGCAGGTTGGCCAAAAATGAAACACACTTGCTAGCATTAGGGCAGGTGAAGATTGGTGTGTAATGGTTTTCAGTTGATATTTGGTGTCTCTAATCAGTTTCCATATAAGAAGAATATCCACAAAATGTCTAGTATAAAACTAACTTTGCCTGGTGGGTTTGGGGAGAGTTGGTTAGACTGTGACCTGTTGCTACAATTCACCTATTTTCCACATCGAGAATAAATTCTACAAACAGCCCTTTTAACCAGTTTAAATAAATACCTAATCTTAACAGTAGAGGTTGCAGTTTGACAGAGCATCTGGTTTGGGTTTCACAGAGCCAAGATAACAATTTCTCAACCACTTCACCATTGGACATTTATCCCCCCAGTAAAAAATAAATATATATATTTTTGGAAAGTTTGCATCTGAGTGATTTAAAATATTAGATTCTGAAGTAAATTGTTTATACAATACTGTGCCAACATAATAGGCCATCTGAGCTTTATGTTTTCATTTATTTTACATAAAAAAACACCATATGACCTAAACACAAAGAAACATTAATACACTGGTAGGTAACAAATATGTGTTGTGCTTTTTACACAAGTCAGTATTTTGTGTATCCTCTCTTAAGAATACATGACTAAAGTAATTCATTTTTTTTAGACTTCCCTGTGGTAATTTACAAGCTTCTAGCAGGTTTCGGTATTACTCTCCTTTTGATTTTGGCTGCTTTTTGTTCTTATCGCTTTCCAAGTGATCCTACACAGCTTCAACAATGTTATGGTCAGAGCTCTGAGCTGGTGAATCTAATGCTGAGTGTCTTCCATTACCATATTTTCAGTCCAAGTAGGTCTTAATTGTCTTTGAGTGTTTGAGGGCATTATTGTGATGAAAGAAGGCATTTTCCAAATCAGTCAAAGATAGATATTTCTTGTAAAGCTTCTTCTCACGGTCGATTTGTGGACTTTGGTGACAGATGACTCTGAAAAATGCTGAGCAAAAACTTTATTGGATACTCAAAATTATATTTAAGTACTGCTCATCAGATGCAGACAGCTTTTTGGGTCTTCCACATTGTTTTCTGTCATCAACATAGCCAGTTTCATGAAATGCCTTTATGACATCTCTTCTAGCCATCTCACAAGATATAATAAAAAATGTTGGCCAACACAAGAAAGTCTTGTTATTTCTCACTATATTCATATTTATTTTAATGTTATTGTGTTTCACTATCAAATTAACACTTACTGCCCAGATGAATAGCTTTAAATTCTTTCCCAAATGGCTTAAGACTTGAACTATTGAACTATCGTGAATTTTCCAGATTTTTTTCAGGAGTATTACATATTGGTTTCCCAGACCTCAACTTATTTCAATAAAGTTTGACATACCCTGTTTTCCTTTCACTGGAAATGCTGTTCAAAATTGTAATTACTCATGTGAAAAGCAACAAAGAGAACTCTCCGGCTTCGTAAAAGGAAACATTCTGCCAAACCCTCTTTTCTTTTTAACTTGCTTCCTCATGCACATTCGCAATTCTGGATTCAACTGTAAACCAAGTTTACGTGCACCCTTTGCCCCGTCAAGATTCATCCAAAATATCTATCATAAAAATAAACAAAAAATAGGACCTTATTCTACTCATAATCACAAAAATCTCTGTTGGCCTTAAATGGGTTGTGAGTCGAGCTGTTGGCTAGGTGTTAGTGAAACTGTCAGCAAGGTCCTTTTAGCCTTGAATCATCGCTTGTGGTAAGTTGGCTACTGTCATTACAATAAAACTGCTAAAATTCTACTGTCTGTATCAAGCAGGGGCTTAATGTTTTTGGGCCATGTATAGCCACAAAATGTATGAAAACCTTGTAAACCGGGAAATTACTATTTAAAATAAAAGCATTTTATTTTGGAAAATGTTTTTTATCAGTGTTCAATCATGAACAGGCTTGATGATCCTGCTGTATGACTGCTGACGTAGAGTGAGTCTGACCACGTGCCTTTCTCTCTGTCATTAGGAGGAGTGCTTCCTCAACCTCGAGGCGCCCATCACCAGAGTCTGCGGCTACGACACGCCCTTTCCCCACATTTTTGAACCCTTCTACATCCCGGATAAGTGGAAGTGCTTTGAAGCTGTCAAAAGGTTGATCAGCTACTGATCTCCAAAAACTGAGCCCCTACTGTAGGTGAGTTGAAACAGAATTTGTTGTTATCCGGATTTAAGTTAAAATTCACTGCTTGTAACATCAGTATTTTTGTAAATATGATATTTAGATATCATATGTGCTTTCAAAAAAATTTAATTCTGCATTTCACTGATTCTAAGCAAATCAGAATATCCCAAATTCCTTGCAATGTTCTGCTCTTCTTGTAATGAGGAATCATCAGAAGCAGCCATTGTTTCGTAATCTCCAAAAGACTAGCTAGCGAGTGAGCTCTTGAGAATCTGTTGCATGTTGAAAAGAGTAACTTTGATGGAAGGAAATTAGTCAACCAGGCAATCCTGCAATGTCATGGCTGACCGGATGAATTGTTGCGGGTTGCAAGTTTTTTGGTGTTGTGTCTCTCCCATACACTTTTAGAAATCTGGTAAGCTATAGACAAATTAATCCTTACCATGCAGTGTTACCATGTTTGCTAATATTAATTTAATGTATTTACATATGAACCATTTGTCCTATTGACCCAGGGTTTCAAGGTTATGTGATCAAGTACGAAAAGCAGTGATCAGTACTCGCATTGCTCTTTGTTTTTCATTCAGCACCAAACTATTACCCTCTAGTGGAAAACACTTGAACAACAGCTATTTCAATCTCTATGGCCTTGATTTGAATGACTTATTGCACATACTTAATTTAGACTAAATGAATGCAGACACAAGTACAGTACTTTTGAGATGTCGTGGGACCTCAGTTGAGTCATTGGGTTAGTTTGTCCTAATATCATAACTCGATGACAGTCCTCTTACCCAGAGTTTGTCTTCAGGCACAGTAATTTTAAAAACAATCCATTATTCAGCTCAGTCTGAGTCAGTAATTAGCGTTATTTGCATCGTATAAATTCTTGAATGGAAACCATACGTACCCTATTGCAAAATTGCATTACAAGTGGAAAACTACTCTAAAACACTCCAAACTAAGACAAGTGGCGTTGTTTACCTGATAGAACATGACAATGATGTTTTCCTCAAAATAAAGTTTTTGTAGATAAACAGTGAGGGGAAAAAAGTATTTGATCCCCTGCTGATTTGGTACATCAAGAAATAATCAGTCAATACCTTTAATGGTAGATTTATTTGGTGAGAGAGAATAACAATAAAAAGATGTGGAAAAATGCATGTGACAAATTATATGCATTATTTTCATTTGTATGAGTGAAATACATATTTGTTCCCCTCTCAATCAGAAATAGTTCTGGCTCCCAAGTTTCTTTTATACTGGTAACTTACTCTGATTAGGAGAACACTCTTACAGGGATTGCTCCTAATCTCAGTTTGTACCTGTAGAAAAGACACCTGCCCACAGAAGCAATCAATCAATCAGATTCCTAACTCTCCACCATGGCCAAGAGCAAATTGCTGTCCAGGGATATCAGGCTGGAATGGGCTACAAGACCACTGCCAAGCTGCTTGGTGAGAAGGTGACACCATTTGGTGCGATTATTCGCAAATGGAAGAAACACAAAAGAACTGTCAATCTCCCTCGGTCTGGGGAAAATGCAACATCTCACCTCGTGGAGTTGCAATGATCATGAGAACGGTGACAAATCTGCCCAGAATTACACGGGAGGATTTTGTCAATGATCTCAAGGCAGCTGGGACCGTAGTCACCAAGAAAACAATTGATAACACAGAAATCCTGCAGCGCCCGCAAGGTCCCCCTGCTCAAGAAAGCACATATATAGGCCCCTCCTGCTCAAGAAAGCACATATTTGTGATTTCTGAAGTTTGCCAATTAACTTCTGAATGATTCAGAAAAGAACTGGGTGAAAGTGATGTGGTCAGATGAGAACAAAATCCAGCTCTTTGGCATCAACTCAACTCGACGTGTTTGGAATAGGAGCCCAAGAACACCATCCCCAACGTAAAAAATGGAGGTGGATAAATTCTGCTTTGGGGGCGGGTTTCTGCAAAGAGGACATGACAACTTCAGCGCATCAAAGGGACGATGGGTTTTGGGCCATGTACTGTCAAATTTTTGGTGAGAAACTCCTTCCCTGAGCTAGGGCTCATGAATGGGTCATGTATGGGTATACCAGCTTGAGAATGACCCAAAACACATGGCCAAGGCAACAAAGGAGTGGCTCAAGAAGAAGCACATGAAGGTCCTGGAGTGGCCTAACCAGTCTCCAGACCTTAATCCCATAGAAAATCTGTGGAGGGAGCTGAAGGTTCGAGTTGCCAAACGTCAGCCTCGAGACCTTAATGACTTGGAGAAGATCTGCAAAGAGGCGTGGGATAAAATCCCTTCTGAGATGTGTGCTAATCTGGTGGCTAACTACAAGAAACGTCTGACCTCTGTGATTGCCAATAAAGGTTTTACAACCAATTACTTACTCATGTTTTGCAGAGGGGTCGAATATTTATTTCCCTCATTTAAATGCAAATCAATTTATAACATTTTTGACATGTGTTTTGCTGGATTTTGTTGCTGTTGTTCTGTCTCTTACTGTTCAAATAAATATGCCATTAAAATTATAGGCTGATCATTTGTTTGTCAGTGGGCAAATGTATAAAGTCAGCAGGTGTTCAAATACTTTTTTCCCTCACTGTGATTCTCATTTCAAATAAACGGGTACTTTCTGTGTTTTCTGGTCAGTTTTGTTCACATTTGTATCAATCCAGGAGTTCGTTCTGGAAGGGTAAGTGTATACATTGTAAAGCAAATTTTATTCACTAGCTAGAAAGCAAGTTACCTTTTTCATCTTTGATATTCACCTCAGACAGGCAAACTTTATTTGCTTGAGAGAGAACATAAAATACATATATTTTATCTCTGACTCTAAATACAATCTTGAAGAAAAAAATATAGGGGTTAAGAGCCTTGTTCTAACCGTAATACACAGATGATGAATTGACCACTTGGACAGCTAAATGGGGGCAGTGGTGAATACATTAATCCTCAACCCAGAATATCTGGAGGCAACGTGTATCTGGTTTATTTATTGTTACATAGCAGTTGGAAGTATTACTGACAAACTGATCTGTTTTGTCTCTATAGGTTGAACTTTTAACTTGATGGAATTGCATTTGCCTTTAGGACTCTTAAGTGACCATGGGTCACAACCCTTTGTATTAAAATGTTTCTTGTAAAAATCGTATGTCTCATTGGCGAAGTTGCTCCATTGATTCTTCCACAATACGACTCGGGAGATGCAGAGGTATTGGTCCTGGAGTGGCCTAGCCTGTCTCCAGACCTGAACCCAATAGAAAATCTTTGGAGGAAGCTGAAAGTCCATATTGCCCAGCGACAGCCTCGAAACCTGAAGGATCTGGAGAAGGTCTGTTTGAGGAGTGGACCAAAGTCCCTGCTGCGGTGTGTGCAATCCTGGTCAAGGACTACAGGAAACGTATGATCTCTGTAATTGCAAACAAAGGTTTCTGTACCAAATATTAAGCTTTTCTGATGTATCAAGTACATATGTCATGCAATTAAATGCAAATCAATTATTTAAAAACCATACAATGTGATTGTCTGGATTTTAGTTTTAGATTCCGTCTCTCACAGTTGAAGTCTACCTATGATAAAAATTACAGAACTCTACATGCTTTGTAAGTAGGATAACCTGCAAAATCAGCAGTGTATCAAATACTTGTTCTCCCCACTGTAAGTGTAAACCAGCAGCAATTTTAAAAAGCTAGGCAAAGGAAACCTATCTTCACATAGCTTGTTGAAGTCAAAGTTCACACTCACATTGATGGCATCACTGCTGAAGAACAGAAGCTGTGTGTGGTGGTTGGAGTTAATAGTTCACTAGTGCCAATTTGAATTCAGCCAATTCCGCCGGCTGTTTTGTCAGTGTACAGTTTTAAAAAGCAATGCTGCCATGAAAGATTACTGAATGTAGTTTGAAGTTTTTTGTATTAGTTTTCCACTTGCAATGCAGTTTTGTGATAGCGGTACGAACAATTTCCATTCATGAATTTAGACAATTTTCATTACAGACTGGGACAGAGATGAATAATGGAGTGTTTGAAAAAAATGACTCTGCCTTAAAATATCTCTTGGTAAGTGAAGTTAGAGAAAAATCTGAATTTTGGCCGAACTATCCCTTTAACAACATTTGTCAAGGTGCTGTAGTTGACCAGGAGTAGATTTTAAATGAGGACAGTAACAAAAAATGATTTCAGTAGGGAAGAAGGGTGAGTAGGTTTTTGTTGTCGATTGGATCTATGGATGGGCCCGTCCATGTAGAAAACCAGGATGATTGCTACACCGCAGTTACAGTCCCCTCCAAAAGTATTGGAACGGTGAGGCAAATTCCTTTGTTTTTGTTGTTCACTGAAGACATTTCGGTTTAAGATCAAAAGATGAGTATGATACAGGAGTTCAGAATTTCAGCTTTCTTTTCTTGATTTTCTTTTCTTGATTTTCTTCTTTTCCTGATATTCACATCTAGAAGGTTAAACATCTCCGGACATACCACCCTTTGTTTGAACCCACCCATTTTTCAAGTGAGCAAAACTATTGCTACATGTGACTGACAGATGTTTCTTGTTGCCCAGGTGTTGCCTTTTAGGTTGATTGTTCAAACACTAAATAGCTCTGCGTGACTAGTCTAAGTTTCCATCCTTGTTTTAAACCTATAAAGACTGCATTTCTTGTTAAATAAGATAAACCAATATGAAGACCAGAGATCTTTCTATGGGAGAAAAGCAAGCCATTGTCAAGCTGAGAAAAGAAGGAAAATCGACCAGAGCCATTGGACAAACATTGGGCATAGCAAGCACAACAATTTGGAATGTCCTAAAAAAGAAAGAAACTACTGGTATACTTTGCAACAGACGTCAAACCGGTCGGCCAAGGACAACAACAGTAGTTGATGACAGAAATATCGTGAGAGAACCCCCAAAACATCACTAAGTGACATCACCAACAACAGTGCAGGGGTGAATGTATCACACTCCACTGTTCAAAGAAGCCTCAGAGAGCAGAAGTATAGAGGCCACACCACAAGATGCAAACCACTCATCAGCAGTCAGTATCAGAAGGCCAGATTGAAATTTTCAAAAAGTACAGACATGAGCCGTAAAGGTTCTGGAACACAATCTTATGGACTGATGAGAACAAGATTAATCTCTACCAAAGCGATGGAAAGGCCAAAGTGTGGAGAAAGAAAGGAACTGCTTATGATACGAAGCATACAAGCTCATCTGTGAAGCATGTTGAAGATAATGTCATGGCTTGGGCGTGCATGGCTGCTTCTGGAACAGGCTCATTAATATTTATTGATGATGTAACTGATGATGATAGCAACAGAATGAATTCAGAAGTGTACAGAAAGATTTTGTCTGCCAACTTACTGAGAAATGCATTTAAACTAATCGGGAGGAAGTTTATCATGCAGAAGGACAATGTCCCAAAGCACACTTCCAACAAAACATAGGTCTTCATCGGGGGAAAAAGTGGAAGGTTTTAGACTGGCCAAGTCAATCACCTGACCTTAACCCAATAGAGCATGCATTTCACCTCCTTAAGAGGAGACCGAAGGGCGAAACATCCTGAAACAAACAAGAACTGAAAGAAGCTGCGGTAAAAGCCTGGAATAGCATCACAAATGAAGAATGCAACAGTTTGGTGATGTCGGTGGGTCGCAGGCTTGAGGCAGTTATTGCAAGCAAGGGTTGTGCTACCTAATATTAAATGTTATTTACTTTAAGATTATTTAGGAAATAAGTAGTTATTTTACTTTTGCTCACCTAAAAATGCTGTGGTATAATACAAACGGTGATAGGTCCTAAGTTGTTTAACATATCTAGATGTGAAAACCAGGAAATGAAAGCTGAAATTCTGCACTCTTGTCTCATACTCATCTTTTGATCTTAAACACAAATGTCTTCAGTGACCAACAAAAACAAAGGATGCTGTTCCAATACTTTTGTAGGGGACTGTATGTTTTTGAATTGAAGCAGTTTATTTTCAGCCAGTTGCTTTTTAATGCAGATTTTTAAAAATATTATAAGAATGGTGTTATAAAACTTCTCTTTCTCGGAAGTCACAATATTCTGGAAGATTGCAGATAGACATTTTGTTTGTGATGACCTAATTCCTTGTTCTACATAAAAAGCAGTTTGGCACGACATGTTTTTGTAAAAATAACATTTGACCATGCTGAACAACAATGATCTCATCCGCTCTGTTGTTCTGACCGATGTCCTCAAACGTCTCGATGTTGCTGGCTGAGTGTTAATAAGTCTATAATGGCTATGGTTCATTGCTCCAAAGCTGCGTTGCCACATGCTGTCACTTTATAGTTTTTGCATTGCAAATGATTATCTTTAATTGTGGCGGGATTGACATGTAATTCACTGTGAAATGGAGACCACTGTCGTCATTCGCCTTCATCGTCTGTGTTTAATTGCCTGTGTCGTTTTGAGCGCAGTGTTGTAAAAATAAAAGCTAGCCTTGGATGTAGTCAAAGAGGTGGCAAATTGAATCCTACAGGATTCAACCCCTGCTTTTTTCTCTCCATCCGCCTCCCTCCCTTTATCTCTACACATTTGGCTTTCTGTCCCTCTCTCTCTCACTTCCCATCTCTTTGACTCTGTCAATCTCTATCCATCTTTTCCATCTCTATCCATCCAGCTCTCCATCCACTCCCTCTGTTGTGTAAAACACGACATCTGGGCTAACATACCAGTAACTGTTCTCTTCATTTCCTTTCCAGATCCCACTTCTCTGATGACCGATACTTAGAGTCTACCCCCCTTATTCCCCTCGCCATTTTCCTCACCCATGGACCTTACCCGGAACACTAGGTAATTCAGTCAAGACGCAGCATCCAGACCGGCTGGGCCTGTCTTGGCCATCCATCAGCAAACACTGACTGTTACTTCTGGTTTAGTGAACCTTTTCTGTAAATAGGGGATAGGTGTCCTTGATCGACTACCTGGTTACTGTGCTCTTTCAGTCGGATCCAGATCCGCACAGGAAATCTCACAAACACTAGTGTGTGTAGTGTGTAATAAAATGTGAGCTTTGACTCTCAGAATAGCTTGTTTGTTGTCTCTTTACCTTTGCCCACCCCCGCTTTGCTATTATTCAGTCTGTCTTTGCTTTTCTAACAACTGTTTTATTTGATGTCAAGTTGACTGTACTAAAAATAATTGACCTGTGGTTTTTAATGAAAATAAATGATTTGACCGTGCATTGGTACATCCGACTCATTCTTTGGCTGTTCTACTGGAAGTCTTGTTGGACCCAACTTGAGTACCTGCCTATGAGGATTCATTTTGACTCAAACAGTCGGTGATAAAGATATTTAATTACCCATTGTACATGTCATAATTTTTTTCATAAAGTTCTTGTGTGATTGGAATACTATAACAGCTTTATTTAAAACTGTAGGCTATCTGTTGCCAATACAGTTATTATTCTTCAAAGAAAGGATATTTCGAAAAATATGTTGTAGGAGGATTAAAAAAACGTTCCTCTTACAAATGCTGGTAACATATTCTGTTTGTCAAATAAAATGTGAATAACGTAGTTGTTACCTTGAGTTAAGGAAAGTAACGAATTAATGTCTCTTAAGTAACTCTAAGGAATATTTGTTGTTAGTTGTTAAAACAAGTTCGAAACAATTGCCTTTCTATTGATGGGTTTTGACAGCTGTGGTACTGCCGTAGGAAGGAAGCTATGGAAATTTGAATTAACACTAGTTGGAAATAATAATAATATCAAGACAGATCCATGACCTCTGGCGTAAAGCATAGAGGAACTGGTGGTTATTCATGGTCCTTGTTAAAGAATGTGTTCATGACATTGATGGTCTTCAGGTTGGAATGCAGGAGCTCTTACATGTTGCCCAAATTTCCAAGATGGAATTGAGAGTTTCCTGTTGAAAACAATTATTCCCAGAGAGAGCTCCTGTTTATTCAGAGTTCCCAGTTCTCTTGAAGGCGCTGATTGGAGAATTACAAGTTCCCTGCTATTTTTCCTGTTATGTGACATCAAATCATTTTGATCAGTTCATTTGATCAGTCAAAAAATCGTATTTATGAAATAGATGAGAATATGTGTAAACAAAGTGTAAACAAAGGCCACATGTCTTCTCCAGGGCCTTTAAGTATCCTATCAATCACCCTAACTTCTATCCCACATCTCAGCCAGATGCACACTCACAAATAGGCTTTGAATATAACACTTAAGGCCTGAAGCTTGAGCTACTTTAGTCAACTTCTCTATCCTATTCGCATCTCAGACTCCTTTAATAGGACACTGCTAGTTCTAATTGTGTTTCTCTTTGAATTGCGGCACATAGGATAGTGAACGTTGAAGTTTATGCATCAGCATATTGAGTATACACTGCAAGATCCACTGACTTTTGTCTGCTTCTACAAAAGTGGCCTGAGAATCTGTAACTGCACGTATAGGTGATCAGTCAGACAGTTCAGTGTACGTACACACACACAATACTACAGCAGTTAGCTGTCACACAGTCCTAATTAATATTCTGCCTCTCTCTGTCTTTATCTTTCCCTGTCTGAAAAGATCTGTGCTTTTCAATCTTAATTTATATAAGTAAAAACAAGGACCGATTTCAGTGTAAAACATAATCTATACCACATTTGAGTCAGAAATCTCAACTGACATACCTGTATGTGATGCATTAACAACCCAACTGTCGCTGGGCACATTATTTGTGATCCATGCTTGAATATTGTTGAAAGTGTACAATTAACCCAAGCAGTTGGATAAAGCTGTTGCATGCTCAAAAAAATATTTAAAATGAAGATTGGATATTCTCATAACAGACTATTAGTAATGCTTTTTATCAAAACACTATCTTTTTGCCATAACATATTTTGCCCTTTCAATAGTATAACAAGGGAGAAAAAATAATACTGTGATACTAAACTCCAAAACAAAATAATTGCTTGTGTTTGGAACAGAGCAGTGTGTTATCGGTCACTGATCCCGGTTTCTATACGTAGACCCGTCTGTTTAGTATTAGCTTGGCTAAACGTACAGTGTTAAACACATGGCCCCAATAACAGGGCCACTTACCCGATTGATATACAGTATGAACCTTTGAAAAGATTATGGCTAAAATGGCGGCTTGCAGATCAAAACTGTAGTAACAGAACTTTCATGCAAGCCACATGGGCAGACTGTATG
This sequence comes from Esox niger, assembly GCA_016801105.1. Classification (NCBI taxonomy): domain Eukaryota; kingdom Metazoa; phylum Chordata; class Actinopteri; order Esociformes; family Esocidae; genus Esox; species Esox niger. The sequence goes on along the minus strand of JACXGJ010002686.1, from coordinate 31,540 downwards.
GAACATCCTGGGATGATGTTAGATTGACGTTTTCCGAAGACCAAATAGAGATTATTTTGTGTTTGTTAGGATGAATCATCTCAAATACTTTCCCAGATTTAAACCTCCACGCCAACTGATCAAAGGAGTGGCCTGCTGTTTCTAGGGCCAAGTATTAATTAAGAGGCCTTTTGGTCCCAGGTTTTTAATTTGCTCTCAGAGTGTAAAATTCAAGCCTTTGGCATGCTTGGGAGGAAGGTGAGGTGTACATCAAAGTCACACTAACAAGTCCTGAGCATATGGTAATTCATTCCTCATGGCATGGTCAACCATATGAGATCAAATGAAGCGGCTGGGACTGGACCTGTCTTGTAAGGATGATGCCCCGGCCTGGAAGAGGTCGAGAAACTGGAAAAGTGTCTTGTGGCCTTAATCGGAAACACAACGTGTTGGATGTTGTTCAAAGCATATTGCGACCGCCGGTCAATGTGCCCTATAGCCTTTTCTGTGTTTTTTGGATGTCAGTTAGACTACAGCAATGTAAGCAGTATGTTGGATTGACATGTTGTTGATTGCAACTGTTTTCAATGTGTTGCTGTCTTTGCCTGCTGCGATGTCCTGTTTTCTGAACAAATGCAGGTGAATTTCCTGAAAGCTCCACAAAGGATTTCTACAAGAACTAAACAGGTCAAACTCTGAACTTCTCTAACTATAAAGGATATTTATTAGGATATTACAGTGACTTGGACATACAATACCGAGCAATTTGCAGGGGAAATATATGGATTATCTGTTGATGGTGCTTCAAAGAAGGATTTATATTATCTGTCTGTCTTTCTTGCAAGGGCTTCCTGTCTCTCCCAATCATTGCAAAGTGCCATGGACACCTTGGCCTCTTCCGCAACTGTTCAACACCATCTGTCATTAAGTTATTACGGTGCACAGAAACAGGAAGCTGTGGCTTTGGTCTTCAAAAGCAGTCAAGTAAACAGACAAAGTTAACAAAAACGGTTAGCCATTAGGACAATGCCACTAATCACCTAAACTCTGGCAATTTCCCATTCGCTTCCCCAATGATTCTCAGCATTCCCCGACCACGAAACCCCGCCGAAAATTTGAAGACGAAATAATGTCTGTCATTTTGGTCAGGGCTGAAAGCCTGGCCAGTAACCACGGTGGTAAGGAGGCCCCACCCTAGGACGTGGCAGGCTGCAGAGATGACCTCTGGTTGGAAGGGTATAATAGCATCTGTGCTTTTATACTGTGTCATTAGGCACTATATTTACATGGAACACTCACCGTTCAGCGTGTCCCTCCATTGCCGGGGCGAAAGGGACTGGGACTCAACTCTAACTGGTGTTTACTGAGTGGAAAACATCAGGATTCTCATGTACAGTGCTGTAGTTTATATGACCGCGGTGTCATTGACAAGAAAAATATTGTCTTCAACAATATTTTGTGAAATGTTTACCATCACATGCCTTTACCACCCATATTCAATACTCAAAGTACCATTGTAGTATTTCATTAAGTTACGGACATTATTCACCCACAGTCGAAAGCAGGGATAGCAGGTGGTTAACAAAATACTGCAATCTTCTAGCAGGTGTGACTCAACAAAGTCTAATGAAAAAGCATCTTGAGGAAATTGTGATGGTGCATTCTGTAAAAATGTAAGGGTTTTGAATATCAGTGTGCCCTTCTATGAGTTATGAGGTGCCTCTGGCATTACAGCGTTAATTGATTTGGATGAACTCAAGAACACTCTAATCATCCATGTTAAAAACATGTCTGAAGTCTTGATAAAACAAAATGTCCTTTATTTAATGATAACTCAAAGCCTATTTGTAGAGTTTTTTTTTATTTTGACCTGAAATAGTAAGTAAAATATTTAAATATTACTGTAAGAAAACCAATATCCCAAACCATCTTATCAGAATCGGTCCACAGTGTATCTAAGCAATAGAAGAATCAGCTCAGCTCAGTGTATTAAAAGTAGTCCAAAGTTTAGTGTTTGGTCCTATTCTTAGAATGCTGTCACATCATGTCTTTGCATTTGCAGTTTATTTTCATAATGTTTTTTATACTGCTATTTAATGGTGCTTTTTTCCTTTTTGGATGTTTGTTGATCATGACTATGTCTAATAATGATTGAAAAGACTTCAGAGATAAAGACAACACCCCCAAAAATACAAACATATTTAAATCTGGTAAGATGTTGGCATGTTTTGCTTTTGTCTTTCTTTTACGCATCCTTAAATGAATATATGTACTTTGCTTAATTACTTATTACATAAAAAAATTACTTAGTAATAAGGCATTAAACCAGACCAAATTAGTTTTTTTTTTAGATTGAACAAGTGAATACATTTTATATTTCTAAATTTATGTTTATTACTTATTATAATTTAGAAAATATGGAAATATTAAATAGAGAAGGAGCTAGAACTTGATTATTTGGCATCTTTACAGACAAACACTTCATTGAATCATTAAACTGAATACTTCTTCTGGTGATGACAGAGCCAAATTGGCAGTTGAAAGGTACAATTTTAATCTGTTTCAAATTCTTCAATTTGATGGCTAAATTAGGCATTTGTCAGTAGTCATCTTGGCCAAACCAACCAACTTGCTGCTCCTTTCTACTACCGGTTGAGCCAACACTTGAGCAACACATTGACTTATTCCCACTGTTGAATGGTGTTCTCCACTAACCACTGTTTTCAGATTCTGACATCAGTTTTGTTTTGCTGGACACTCCGGAAAAGTCCAGCATCTCATTTTAACAATTTCCAGGTGTTTTCAGATGTATTTCTGGTTGTTCTTCTGCCAGAAGACTCACATATTTCAAGGAAGACTTAGTTTCTGGACACTGTTGAACATGTTCATGACTTCGAGTACCAGAGGCAGCAAAGCTAGCCCAAATCTCAACTGAAGGCACATTGTGCTTTTCATTTGGTTGTCAGTACACATAATGCTGTAAACACTGCTAATCTGTATTAACAGATCTTCATACAATTTTTCCAAAGAACATTTCCCTCAGAATTTAGGCTTATTTAGTTCAATCAGGCTTTCTTGTGTCTCATACAGCAGTCTTCCGATGACTGAAGGAAGTTTCAAAGAATATAACACCATGCTTAAAAATGATTATAGGGGAGGTTTGATAATGATGTGGGGTTGTTTTACTGTCTCTGGTACTCAGGAACAAGAAAAAACTCCCCGTTCCTGGTTCTGGATTTTCCACAGGGGCAACCACCCGAATACATCAAAGGCACCCTGAAATGGTTCAAGATGAAACAGAATCATTTTGGAGTAGCCAGTACTGTGTATCATAGAAAACATCTCAAATTTCATATGTCCTGAACATGCTGCCAAATACAATTTGTCAATATCAATGAATTGGAAATAACGAAATTGTCTGGGCTTAAAAATGCATTCACCTGCACGTGCAGTATTACAACATGGGTTCAATCTGGCCCACATCTATTTAGACACATTTCCTACCCTATCTTGCCCACTTGTTCTCTACCTGATAAAAAAATGTAATGACCAAAATGTATCAGCAACAAAAATAAAATGTAATTAAACTTGAGCTCTGAAGGGAGGTATTTGTAATCTCTGCAAAGTCATAACCTACTGGAGGGTAGTCAGTCTTATGCTTAGATGCAATGTTTCAACATTGATTACAGCGCCAAACATTTTATAATGTACTATTATGAAGGAAAGTGTAAAGTTAGTTGGAATGTCCAGGGGCAGGTTAATGTGCAAATTGCTTTTTAAGTAGCCCAGCATAGACATAAGTAACATAGGAAAATGTAATGTGCTGTTACTACAAACTTTATATCAGGTAAACTATGATAAAGCAATCACATAAAAAGCTGGGCCAGTTCTAGGCATAAGCGATATAAGTGGCTGCTTAGGGCCCCGACCCACTAGGGAGCCACCATCCCATAGGGAAGAGAGGACCCCATTATCAAATTTCTTTAGGGCCCCCAAAAGGCTAGAGTCAGTACTGACTTCAAGAGGTGGTCCTCTGTCCTTTTTCCTAGTGGGAAAGAATATAGATGTGTGCATGATTGTTCTCCACAGATTTTATATCCATTTGATATACTTCCTGTAAAAATCTTCAATTCTACATTCTGTGTTTGACCACCTGCTTTTCAGTTTCATATGGTAGGGCAGACTCATGAGAGTAAGAAGAGTTTTCTTGGAAATTTGGCACTACCAAATATAATGTCTAGTTTTTTTAATGCTGCCGAGTAAAAAACAATGCCTGGGGTCAAGCAAACAGGCTAGGATTGGACAGATTTGCATTTCAAAAAGAGTTATCGGTTGTCGGGTTGTCTGTCATGTACAGTAAATGTCTATACATTTCTGAACATTTGGTCTGCCCTGGTCAATCTAAGTTCAATTGGGTTAATTATAGATTTCAGACCTGCGGTTCTTGATTTGGGACTGAGAAAAGGGTTAGAATGTTGTCTTGTATAGTATGTACATCACCCATTCTAGTTAGTTAAGATATGTTGGTCTTTTTAGAACAGACTTTTTAGGTACAGATTAAGAACTTTGTTAACATCTGTTATTTCAATATTAACATGCAAACTGGTAAATATCTCACTCTGGTCACTTCTAAAGCCTATACTTCCTTTGGTCAACACTCATTTCAGTTTGTTGGAACAGATGACTGGGACAAATTGCAAAAGATAATTAATCTTCAAACTTTTTGTCAAGATTAACCTGACCTATTGGTGACCTGCTGTATTTAGCAATTGTATGTACTTTTATTATGTTACCCTTTTTTACCCTCCAAAACACATTGGAACATTTCCACCAAGCACATGACCCTCGAGACATTGTCAATATGCCACAACAAAGATAAGATTCAAACACCTGACGGTATGTAACAACACAAATTTATTGCAAGGTAGTGACTTGAACAGCTACCTCAATTGGGAGCACCGTTTTTGTTTTTTGTTTTCTTTTTACAGTTGTAGTATTCATGTGGGACTTCTATAAAATATTCTGCAATTTCTATTAGGTTAATCTGATACGGCGAACATACCTTCAAAATGAAGTTAAAAGTGTGAACCACTGAAACACTAGTTATTGTATCATTTCAAATCCAATTTGCTGAAATACCATACTGAAATTGACTGGTTTGGAGTTTGTACAGTGAAAAAAAGAACATTAAATGTCATTTGACTGCCCCTCAGCTTTCAGCTTTTGTTGTTTTTACATATGCTGTATGTCATACCTGTCCAAAACAATGGTCATAAACTAAGTGGTCTGACGTAAAATCATTTACTGGAATAAATAGATTTTACCTTGAATTCATCATTACTAGCCAGCTGATTTCATGACTGTCATGTATATTACTGTATTAGGCATTTTCCTCCTCCTCAAACAACTGACTAGTTGCTGACTAGCTTCACATTGAATCCCTGCAAAATGTAATTGCAGAGAATTACACTGTGTTGATCTGAAATGTACACATGCATTGAAAAAGGATGAGTATAGTCATGATTGATGGCAACACAGTGAATGACATCAGGCCCATAAAAATAAACCTCAGTACACCAATATAAAACATAATGAAGAGATTGTCTTTCTGGTGGTCTGTGTGGCCAATTGTGATCCTCATCAACAAGGAAAAGTTTTCATCAAGAATTTATCCAGTCTTCCAAACAAGGCCAACAGTCAGCGACCCTTCTATGACTGCCTCATCAGCCTCTTCATCAGGAGGGCATCTTTATATTGTGCCCTGTTTGAAGAATCGCCACAATTCTATGTTGTTTTGAGTAACTTTGGTTGTAGTGACTGGAGTTTTGCCTCATCTGTGATTGAGGGGGTCCTATGTGTAATATCTAGCTGTCTTCAGGCCCATATTAAGGATCAGAAAGTAAATACAGCTCTGGAAGAAAATTAAGAGACCACTGCACCTTTTTCTTTCCTTTACAAATAAGTGGAAAAGAAAGGGTTGAGTGAAGAACCGAAGCATTCAATTTGCAGAGGTCTCTTAATTTTAACCCTTCTGTTCCTCACTCAAAACATACGGTGGGGCAAAAAAGTATTTAGTCAGCCATGAATTGTGCAAGTTCTCCCACTTAAAAAGATCAGAGAGGCCTGTAATTTTCATCATAGGTACACTTCAATTATGAGAGAAAAAATGAGAAAAAAAATCCAGAGAATCACATTTTAGGATTTTTTAATGAATTTATTGGTAAATTCCTCTGTAAAATAAGTATTTGGTCACCTACAAACAAACAAGATTTCTGGCTCTCACAGACCTGTAACTTCTTCTTTAAGAGGCTCCCCTGTCCTCCACTCGTTACCTGTATTAATGGCACCTGTTTGAACTTGTTATCAGTATAAAGGACACCTGTCCACAACCTCAAACAGTCACACTCCAAACTCCACTATGGCCAAGACCAAAGAGCTGTCAAAAGACACCATAAACAAAATTGTAGACCTGCAAGACTGAATCTGCAATAGGTAAGCAGCTTGGTGTGAAGAAATCAACCGTGGGAGCAATTATAAGAAAATGGAAGACATACAAGACCACTGATAATCTCCTTCGATCTGGGGCTCCACGCAAGATCTCACCCCGTGGGGTCAAAATGATCACAACAACGGTGAGCAAAAATCCCAGAACCACACGGGGGGACCTAGTGAATGACCTGCAAAGAGCTGGGACCAAAGTAATAAAGGCTACCATCAGTAACACACACTACGCCGCCAGGGACTCAAATCTTTCAGTGCCAGACATGTCCCCCTGCTTAAGCCAGTACATGTCCAGGCCCATCTGAGGTTTGCTAGAGAGCATTTGGATGATCCAGAAGAGGATTGGGAGAATGTCATATGGTCAGATGAAACCAAAATATAACTTTTTGGTAAAAACTCAACTCGTCGTGTTTGGAAGAGAAAGAATGCTGAGTTGCATCCAAAGAACACCATACTTACTGTGAAGCATGGGGGTGGAAACATCATGCTTTGGGGCTGTTTTAGACAAAGGGACCAGGACGACTGATCCGTGTAGGGGAAAAGGAAAGAATGAATGGGGCCATGTATCGTGAGATTTTGACTGAAAACCTCCTTCCATCAGCAAGGGCATTGAAGATGAGACATGGCTGGGTCTTTCAGCATGACAATGATCCCAAACACACCGCACGGGCAACGAAGGAGTGGCTTCGTAAGAAGCATTTCAAGGTCCTGGAGTGGCCTAGCCAGTCACCAGATCTCAACCCCATAGAAAATCTTTGGAGGGAGTTGAAAGTCTGTGTTGCCCAACAACAGCCCCAAAACATCAATGCTCTAGAGGAGATCTGCATGGAAGAATGGGCCAAAATACCAGCAACAGTGTGTGAAAACCTTGTGAAGACTTACAGAAAAAGTTTGACCTCTGTCATTGCCAACAAAGGGTATATAACAACGTATTGAGATGAACTTTTGTTATTGACCAAATACTTATTTTCTATCATAATTTACTTATAAATGTATTTAAAAAATCCTACAATGTGATTCTCTGGAAAAAAAATCTAATTTTGTCTCTCATAGTTGAAGTGATGAAAATTACAGGCCTCTCTCATCTTTTTAAGTGGGAGAACTTGCACAATTGGTGGCTGACTAAATACTTTTTGCCCCACTGTATCTAGGCCTACAGAGACAGTACATAGTCAGTACCTATTTATAAGTAATTTGGACTTTTTATATGAAGAGTAGATCCACAAACTAAACATATGTCAGGTCATCATGGGGTAGCTGGCAATGCTGTTTTTAACTAATTAAACTACTGCACACACAGGCTCTTCACCCCTCCCCTCGGTTAAAGTAGCACAATTGCTCATTCCTGATCCATCCAAATAACTTGCAGAATCTTCCCACAGGAGATCTCATAGTTACTCTGAAATTGCCGACTTATATAGGAACAAGAATTCACATCTTCTGCAATAAATCTGGGGTGGGATTTAATTTGTCACTATTGTGTCCTGGTTAATGAATGTTCCAGAGGTTTACACTCTCCTCAAATTTTCAAAGTATTGTCATGCAATTTAGTGATCACATGGCAAAAACTATTAGCCCTGTTGTCGATTTGACTCTTCATTTTTCAAGCCTAAGTACTGTAAAATGCCTTTGTGACGGTTAGTGCATTCAGACAGACTAAAGCTGAACTGGTACATTGAAGAAAATTGGCAGACGCCAGTCCTTTCCTGTCTTAATCCGTCAAAGCTCTCAGACATCCATGTCGCATCTTATTCCAAGGCATTTAGCTGTTTTCTTCAGCTTCCTCATTCCCATCCATGCCAGGATTCTTAAAGTCTTCCCAAATGAGAACCCTGAGCCAGAGCTTCAGGGAACATCGGGATGTGAAAGAATTAATGAATGACTGGTGTTTCATTGTTTCCTCGGGATCAAGCAAGGAATGTGGTCGATTAATGGAAAAAAAAAATGTCATTGTTTCCTTGGGATCAAGCAAGGAATGTGGTCAATGTGAAAAGCAATTGGAACACATATTCTTGTGGTCAATTCATACAATCCATGCAGCGGTCTCCAAGATACCTAGAAGGTATTGCTACCATTCGGAAATACCAATAGTCTGAAGATGTCAATCCAAAACTAAGTTTAAATGTTAAGTATTGCAAGTGCATTTTGACTCACTGAATGGAGAATTCACAGCAGACGAGCTATTAACTTGCTGCTCTTCTGTTTTCAATCCACACACTCATTGCCTGTTTGTTGATTGAAGTCATGCAGAGGGACTACTGGAAAATACTGTCCTCATCCCAATTATTTAAACGTCCATTACTTCATCAAACATTTACTTTAAATATGACACACACACAGTGTGCTCTCAGCCCATTAGTGCACTGATGGTAGAGTTTAAATAGTACGAAGAGAGGCTGAGTTGACAAACAGGTCTCCAAGCAGCTGTATATGTAATGGTACATACATCACACATGTGACAGTGTCTCTTCCTGTCTCTCACTCTACTGTGTTCTTCCTTGAGTCAAGTCCATCTGTGTGTTATCCTTTGAAGCTAGGGCCTAGCGCTGACTGAATGGTTGCTAGGGGTTCAGAAAAACACCCGACATTCAAGGTAATTTGACATGGCCGATAGACTGAGTGATTGTTTTCTACCGATCACATCCTATTTGAGACTGAGGGCAGCTCAGTTTCATGTGATGTAAGAGGCTCTAATCTCTGCTTGCAACAAAATAATTTCCTTTTCTAATTGTAGAACCCTTACATATCATGGTCCCACTTAAGCCCCATAGCAGACAAGTAATGTCAGCTTTGTTTCCACAAGTTGCTCTGGGGCAGTAAGGACAGACTGTTTGGGGGGTGTGTGTGTGGGTGTTTGTGTGTTGGGGGGGGTGAATGAATGTGCACGTGTGAGGGAGAAATTATGAGTGTGCCTCTATCGTGTTAGCTCTTCAAATCTTAGCAAGCCTTTCATTATTGGAGAAGAAATGGTGTGTTGTCTGGGCTGTTTTGTTCCAACTCGGAATTGTGTGCGTGTGTGTGTGTTTAAGAACATATTTCTACACCAAGAAATAACATGTTTCTACACCAATGACTAGCTTTTACATTTTTTGCTTAGCCTGGAGCAAGAATTGTTTATGAAAGCTGATACAACAGAAATGCAAAACATCTGTGCAGGACTGTCACAGAAGGTGAGTAGTGTTTTAAAAGGTTTAGCCAGAATCACTAGCAGAGGGTTGATCATGTAAAAACAACTTCGTACTTAGTTACTAAAGAAGATGACCCTATATTTAAAAAAATAATTGTCATAAATAATTACTATATATTTGATTCATACAATTAGCTGCTACCAACTGAGATACTTGAGCATTTATCTCATCCTCCACCAATCAATAGCACCCACCAGGGTGACACATGGCAACCAGTTTGTGCCATAATACTCCACATACATAGCTACAGTCTGACAGGTGACGAGTGATATAAACCAATTAGGAATAAGGGGAATTATTAGGTGGTGGTTTTGGGAATAAGAACTGGTTGGAAACACCCCTGCTCTGAGATTTGTTCTTAAGATCAGAGAGAAAAGTGGCCCCTACTGGACTCTCAACCTCATTTCCAGCAGCATCTGTTCTCCCATAAAGCCAGACTCATCATTACTATCGGTGATGTAAAAGAAATGTTGAGATGTGGAGTGTGTGTACAGAAAATGGTGACCCCTTCTCCTCAAATTTATGCAAATTGCATGCGGTTTCTGTATTGAAAGCATCAGTGTTTAGCACATTGTCAATACTGATCCTAGTCCAGCAGCAAATATACTATATAATTTAGCAGACACTGATCCAACATGACTTACAGTTATCCATGCTTACATTTTTGTAGCCTGGGATCAATCCTGCCATTAGGAAGTGCCAAGCTATCAAGTGCACGACATAAAGGGTCATTATTTCAGACATTGTTATGCCTAATAGAGGTTAGAGGTCAAGTGAAGCAGTCCAAAGCTCTGAAAGTGTGGCAATCAAATGGAGGAGAAAGACTATTATCATCTGTTTTCAAACTTTGATGTCCATGTGTAACTCATGCTGGGTTGAAAACTGGTCATCTCACACTGTTCAGAAATCTTGTTTTCATTTAAAACCAATGTCATCGGGTATGATTTATTTGCGCATATATTATAAGGATACTGGCAATATTTGTGAGAGAATAACAATTTCCTTGTCAAAAATGTTAATCTGATTTTTTTTTACATTTCTCTGGAATGAAAACGCCATATATTGATGTTTGATGTGTTTGCATACATTTCTTTAAAAGTGAAGGGAAACATGTTACATTAAATTTCAATAAAATCTATCTCTAGCATTTGAAAAAGACAATCAGTTCTGTATAAAGCTTGTCACTGGTTAATGATTCCCTTAGAACATTTCTTTCTCTGTTACATTTTTCCACTGCTGTAGAACTTTGCCAGTCAGGGCTTGTGGCAATTGGGTGTCTATTCTCCTGCCACTGGCTTATCTACTCTGTTTTCAAACACTCTTGAAGACACAGACCACTTGATCCACTCGCGATCCACAGATCTGTCAGACGTTACTTACTAGCCATGGTGCTGAAGGATCCAAAGGAACGCAATTTCTGTGAGGAGCAGAGAGACGGATGAGTTATCTGAGGTCAGCGAGGAGGGAAATGTGTGAACAGTAAAAACATTCCACCTTCCTGGGGACTGAGTCACAGGCACTAGTATCAGAACCTGGCAGACACCGGAGTGACCAAATACAGCTGGGAATAATGGGAACTGATTGACCCAAGAACAGACTGGAGATTTGTGCTGGAGTAAGGAATTAGATTATAACCCCATGCCAATATCCACCCAGGGAACGTCGTAAGAATACAAACTTTCAGGAAAAAAAAACAGAGCGTATGTCAGTAAATTGTTAATGTACCCAAAGGCTTATGTCAAGTCAACAAAGATAGTAAGTAAATGTGGAATATTTTAGTGAGCAGAATGACAGCTGTTTTAAATGATTAGACATTGAAATATTTGTTGTTCTAAAGCAGTGTTTCTCAACCCTGCTCCTGGGTGCCCCCCTGTTCTGCATGTTTTGGATATCACCCTGCTCTGACACACATGATTCAAATGATCAGTTCATTATCAAGTCCTTCATGAGCTACATCAGGTACGTTAGGGCAGGGAGAGGTCTAAAAAATGCAAAGCAGGGGGATGTCCAGGAGCAGGATTGAGAAACACTACTGCAAAATTCTAAATTTGAATCAAGGTCAGTGTGAGCTTGTCAGTGGATTGTGTAGAAGTTAATTGAGTAATGCATCAGAATGAAGACATGCATGCATTCATGTGATTACTATGAAAAGTTAGATTCATATAAAAGATTGCACCAATTGTTTCTCAATTTAATTAGTTGAACTGTACTTGGAATTTCAGTCTTTTCAAAAGCTCCAACTGTATGTTAAATGCAAACTAAATTCGAATACAAACAGAGCCGTCATGCCCCTGCATTTTGTCCTCCATTTAATGAAATACTAAACTCAATGAATATTCCAAACCTTTTAAGCCCATTTTGTATTATAATGGTTCTGCATACATGGTAGTAGCAGATCATGTACAGGATTCTAAGAAGCAATGTATATAAAATAATTAAATCAAGCAAGCTTTGTAGCCTATTTACCTTTTCCTGGAGTAAACATATTTTTGAATGTCTTTTTTATCTTCTTTGTAATACTACAGGCAGATTTAGATAACAAAATTTTTCCAATATCCCTACTTTAGAACTAGCAACCCAGAGTCAAATCAGGCTATCCATCAAGCAGCAAATAATTCCCAAAATAACAGAAACACCAACATAAAAGCTCTTAATAGGGAACTGAGCCATCACAAGCCGCCAAAACGGCTTGACTGTGCTTTGGGATATATATTACAAGTGTCTGGAACAATTGGATGCAACATCATTGTTCCATGATAAACGTTTAGTGGCATAAGGGGTTTTATAAAATGCAACCCCACGATAGCAGTTTATGTACAGTAGATATGAAAAGTCTACACAACCCTGTAAAAATGCAAGAAAGTAAGTTTATTTATATAGCACAATTCATATATATGAGCAATTCAATGGTCTTTACAGTGAAAATAGATGCAATAGAATCAAAACAGAATCAAAACAAATCCATCATCAGCAGACTGTTACACTTACACAGAGGTAATTCCTCTAATAGCACCAGAGCTTGCATTACAATTGGTAAAAGATAGCAAAGATATACATTTAATAACAAAATAAATCATTAAGAGAAATATAAAATACAGCATAATAATAAAACATAGAATAAGAAAATAAAAATAGAATATAAAAACATAGGAAGCTATAAAGCTCACAGTGTGGTTAAGTTTAAGAGCTCAGTCATAGGCACGTGAAAAGAGAAGTGTTTTTAGCCTGGATTTTAAAATGGACACAATTGGTGAACGTCTAAGATCTTCTGGTAGTTTATTCCAATTATGTACAGTTTGGACTCTGGGCCCTACTAGCTGACCTGAGTATGCCAGATTCTTGTGATGTAAAAAAATTAGAAAGATAAATCATGTCAGAACTTTTTTTCAGTTTTAATGTGACCTATAATGTGAACAATTCAATTGAAAAACAAACTGAAATCTTCGAGGGGGAAAAATGAAAACCTTACAAAACCTGGAGGCATAAGTGTCCACACCCTCTTGTAACTGGGGATGTGGCTGTGTTCAGAATTAACCAATCACATTCAAACTCATGTTAAATGGAAGTCATTACACACCTGCCATTTAAATTATATTGGGTTCAGCTGTTCGTAGGATTTTCCTGACATTTTCTTAGTTGCATCTCAGAGCAAAAGCCATGGTTCGCAGAGAGCTTCCAAAGCATCAGAGAGAGTTTATTATTGAAAAATATCAGTCAGTAGAAGGGTACAAAAGAATTTACAAAGCATTAGATATACCTTGGAATACAGTGAAGACAGTCATCATCAAATGGAACTGAATGTCCTTCCAAAATTGATGAAAAGACAAGAAGAAAACTGGTCAAGGAGGCTTCCAAGAAGCCTAAATCAACATTAAAGGAGCTGCAGGAATTTCTGGCAAGTACTGGCTGTGTGCTACTACATGTGACAACAATCTCCTGTATTCTCCATATGAATGGGCTATGGGGTAGGGGGGCAAGACGGAAGCCTTTTCTTACAAAGAAAAACAACAAAGTTCGGTTGAAATTTGCAAAAACAAACATCAAGTCTCCCAAATGCACATGGGAAAATGTGTTATGTTCTGATGAATCTAAGGTTTAACTTTTAGGCCATCCTTCCAAAAGGTATGTTTGGCGCAAAAACAACACTGCACATCACCCAAAGAACACCATATCCACAGTGATGGTGGCAGCATCATGCTTTGGGGCTGTTTTTCTTCAGCTGGAACTGGGGCCTTAGTCAGTATGGAGGGAATTATGAACAGTTCCAAATACCATGGCCAGAGCCCAGACCTGAATCAAATTGAGCATCTGTGGGGTGATCTGGGGCATCAATGATAATGAGGAAGGTAAAGGATCAGCCCAGAACTATTCAGCAGGACCTGGTCAATGACCTGAAGAGAGCTCGGACCACAGTCTCAAAGAAAACCATTATTAACACACTACGCCGTCATTGGATTAAAATCCTGCAGCGCACGCAAGGTCCCACTACTCAAGCCAGCGCATGTCCAGGCCCGTCTGATGTTTGCCAATGACCATCTGGATGATCCAGAGGAGGAATGGGAGAAGGTCATGTTGTCTGATGAGAAAAAAAATATTTTTTTGGTCTAAACTCCACTCACTGTGTTTGGAGGGAGAAGAAGGATGAATACAAACCCAAGAACACCATCCCAAATGTGAAGCATGGAGGTGGAAACATCATTCTTTGGGGATGCTTTTCTGCAAAGGGGACAGGACATATTGAGGGGATGGATGGGGCCATGTATCGTGAGATCTTGGCCAACAACCTCCTTCCCTCAGTAAGAGCATTGAAGATGGATCGTGGCTGGGTCTTCCAGCATGACAACAACCCAAAACACACAGCCAGGGCAACTAAGGAGCATCTCAAGGTCCTGGATTGGCCTAGCCAGTCTCCAGCCCTGAACCCAATAGAAAATCTTTGGAGTGAGCTGAAAGTCCGTATCACCCAGCAACAGCCCCAAAACCTGAAGGATCTGGAGAAGGTCTGTATGGAGGAGTCCCTGTTGCAGTGTGTGCAAACCTGGTCAAGAACTACAGGAAACGTATGATCTCTGTAATTGCAAACAAAGGTTTCTGTACCAAATATTAAGTTCTGCTTTCTGATGTATCAAATACTTATGTCATGCAAAAAAAATGCTAATTAACTATTAATCATACAATGTGATTTTCTGGATTTTTTTTTTTGATTTCGTCTCTCACACTTGACGTGTACGTAAGATAAAAATTACAGATCTCTACATGCTTGCTAAGTTGGAAAACCTGCAAAATCAGCATTGTATCAAATGCCTGTTCTCCCCATTGTATATCTGTACAATTCAGCTCTGGAATTTTTTTAAAGACAACTGCACCTTTTTCTTTCCTTTCCAGAAAAGTCAAAAAGGAAGGTTTTGAGTGAGGAACAGAAGGGTTAAAATTAAGAAACCACTGCAAATTGAATGCTTCTGTTCCTCACTCAAAACTTCCTTTTCAACTTTTTTTTGGAAAGTAAAGAAAAAGGTGCAGTGGTCACTTAATTTTTTTCAGAGCTGTATATACACCTTAGCTGGACACTGGAAAATGATTAAAAACGTGTTTCCATTGCTCTTGTCTATATTCAGCACTTACCGTTATACAATCAATCCATCCCTTGCCTTCTATATGTATGTAGAACTCTAGGTCAAATTGATTTAATGTCTGAGTCATGCCTGTTGAAACTAAAAACATGAAAAAGTATAAATTCCTTAATAAAACGTTTTTTATAAAGCAAACTATACTGTATACAAATAAATATTTTTTTATTTTGTTGTATGCGTAATGTGGTATAAGTTGGACAAACACCTTCGTTCTGTACATTTCCTTGGAAAGATACATTTTGCAAAGCACTTTGCTAAGCCTCCCTTTGCTTCTTCCATCGTTTCAAGGTATTTTACAGAACGTTGGTGTTTATCCTTTACTTATAACCACCACTACTGGATTAATTATTTTTGCACATAGAATTCTATGCCGCAGTTTTAGAATTTGATTATTGCATCCTATTTGTTGGTGGTCCCTTTATTCACATCAGCCATGAATGTGGCATTGTGAAAGCTCCGGCCACTAACTCCAACAGGACCTTTTTGTCTTTTCTTACTGAACGAGACTGGAATTGTATTAGTTATTCCAGGGTCGTGTGGAGTGGGAAAGATATTACTCAAAATCTGCTTATTTTGTTGTAGTGACTAAGGCGTGTATGAGGAGGTGCAAAGTAGTACACTGGTCTACAAGTCAATGCAAACAGGTAAACTGACCAGTGAGAAAGTTTAAATGGGGAATATCTCAGGGACTCTGAAACATTTTGTAGAAAATAGTAGTTGAAACATAATCTTAAAACATTTACTGCAGATGTCTTCTGGTTATTTATGCTGGTAGTTCAGTTTATATATATATATTTTTTAACTTATGACGGCTTTACGTATCGTTCTGGTGCTGGTCGGTCAGAAGTATGGCCAAAAATATTTCTATTACGTATCTGATTGTTTATATATTTTCAGTGATGGTAACCAGTGACTCTGACAGGGGTGGACAAATGGTGACGTTGTCCCAGGCCCAGGCCTCGGGGGGGGGGGGCCCATTTGGTTGGCTTAGATATAATTATTTATTAGTCAGTCAATCTTGGTATTTTGTACTAACTATCTAAAACATTAAACAATAAACGTCTATGACCCGTTTTATGAACTGTAACATCATTGCTATTTATAAAAAGAAATTGGCCTGTGGTTTGGGTCCTAAACAGGAATCCGGACCCTGGGATTCCTGTCGGCATACCTGATGGTAACTAACAGGTTAAAGATAACCTTGATGGGGCTGAGCATGGAGTTTGCTCTATGGGAAATTTGTTCTGCCCATGATGAATGTTACTGTATTGGCATGGGATGAAACTCTGTGCAGATATGAGGACACTTCCGATGGAAAGATACAGTTATCCCCAAAAGTATTCATACCAGTGCCAAATTTTGAGCTATAGTGAATTTGTACTTGACCAATAGGCTTCTTTTGGCTGGAAATGACATAAACAAGTGACAAAACACACACTGTTTTTGTGCTGGAGACAAATTAATGCAATGAAATAGCATTTTTAGCCATGACTTGCAGTTGACTTGTAACTGACTAGAGCACTAATGCTATTCAGCTGTTTAGCTGTTCTCAATTTATAGGTGATTAAAATGCTCTCTCATGGTGGAAATTGCATTTTTCATTTGTATCTCCAGCACAACATCTTACTGTATTTTGTCAGTTGTTTATGTCATTTCCAGCCAGAATAAACATATTGGTTAAATTCAATTCATAACCAATAACATTACAGAAAAAGAAATTGGACAGACCAAAGAGCTGTCCAAGGATGTCAGGGACAAGATTGTAGACCTACACAAGGCTGGAATGGGCTACAAGACCATCGGCAAGCAGCTTGGTGAGAAGGTGACAACAGTTGATGCGATTATTCGCAAATGGAAGAAACACAAAAGGACTGTCAATCTCCCTCGGTCTGGAGCTCCATGCAAGAGCTCACCTCATGGAGTTGCAATGATCATGAAAATGTAACGATGAGGAATCAGCCCAGAACTACACAGAAGGATCTAGTCAATGATCTCAAGGCAGCTGGGACCATAGTCACCAAGAAAACAATGGGTAAAACACTATGCCATGAAGGACTGAAATCCTGCAGCGCCTAAAAGGTACCCCTGCTTGAGAATGCACATGTACAGGCACGTCTGAAGTTTGCCAATGAACATGAGAATGAGTCAGAGGAGAACTGGGTGAAAGTGTTGTGGTCAGATGAGACCAAAATCTAGCTATTTGGCATCAACTCAACTCACCGTGTTGGGAAGAGGAATGCTGCCTATAATCCAAAGAACACCCTCTCCACCATCAAACATGTAGGTGGAAACATGGTTTGGGGGGGGTTTTCTGCTAAAGGGAGAGGGCAACTTCGCCGCATCACGATGGACGGGGCCATGTACTGTCAAATCTTTGGTGAGAGCCTCATTCCTTCAGCCAGGGCATTGAAAGTGGGGGCGTGGATGTGTATTCTAGCATGACAATGACCCAAAACACATGACCAAAGTAACAAAGGAGTGGCTCAAGAATAAGCACATTATGGTCCTGGAGTGGTCTAGCCAGTCTCCAGACCTTAATCCCATAGAAAATCTGTGTAGGGAGCTGAAGGTTTGAGTTTCCAAACATCAGCCTCAAAACCTTAATGACTTAGAAAAGATCTGCAAGAGAGGAGTGGGACAAAATCCCTTCTGAGATGTGTGCAAACCTGGTGGCAAACTACAAGAAACGTCTGACCTCTGTGATTGCCAACAAGGGTTTTGCCACCAAGTATTAAGTCATGTTTTGCAGAGGGGTCGAGTACTTATTTCCCTCATTAAAATGCTAATCAATTCATTACATTAACATGCGTTTTCTGGATTTTTTTGTTATTCTGTCTCTTACTGTTCTAATAAACTTACCATTAAAATTATAGACTGATTATTTATTTGTCAGTGGGCAAACATAAAAAATCAGAAGAGGATCAAATACTTTTTTCCCTCACTATAAATTCCTTTGGTGGTTAAGCTTTTCCAGATCTTTCCTTACATAAAAAGCTAGGTATAGGTGTTGTGTAATAAGAAATGTTTGTTGAGGAAGAGTTGAACTGTATTCGACAAAGAGACACATCTGGCCCCACAATTCTCCAGTGTCCTGAGTAACATTTGTGTCTCTAATGATCTGGACACCAGTTGTGGCCCATCAGCCCCACCTTCCTGAGCTCACCTGGAGAGGTGTGAAACTGAGTAAAATGGAGTGTAACTAAATCCATGATATTGTGGACATTTATCTGTTGTGTTTGCATTTCCCGTTTTCCATAAATGGCAGACTAGGCTGATATGCTTTATTGCACTGTATGGGTTATGGATCAAACTTGATTGTCCTTGCTGCATGTCTGACAACAACTGGCGGCAACGCCCCGTCCATTCGATAATTCTGGATTAAGTGGGAAAGCTCCTGTCCTTCGAGTTCATTGTGCCAAGGTAAAGTTATGCCAATGAAAATTTGGGGAAATGTTTTAGATAGGTCTGATTTAAGGATAAATAGCCTTGTCTCCAAAAAGTTATTAGCATTTTCCCACTTAAAAAGACCACCCAACACATTGTTATGTACTCATATATAGAAGTTTGTCATCGTTAAAGAGACCTCCCAACACATTGTGTTGTTGTCATATTTAGGAGTCTATCGTTATAGAAGCTCCTAGCACACCTTCATGTAATAGTCTTTTGGTATACTTTGTAGACTTTTAGAATAGTTGGTATTACGTAGAATTGTGTTGGTATATAACTATATTGTGTATTGTAACTTTATTACTTGATTGGAAGAAATTGCATTACTTTGGAATACAGATTATTACGGCCCTCCTAGTTCATATTCACACTCGAGCTCTTAAGGCTACTGATAAACACACACATGTAAGTTGAAGTGACCAGACTTGACATATCTGAGTTTTGGCTCTAGGTTGGTCTGAGGCATTCATGCCATTGTGGGCATCCCAGTTCTCTGGGACTAGGTAAGCCCAGGAACAAATGCCATTTTGGGCATCCCTCAGTTCTGGGTTTCTGACCCATTTGGATGGATCCAGAAATACAAGTCATTATAATTTTAGACTTGTGATGAAAGGAGTAGCTAACCTTTACCAAGGACTTTAAAAACATGGTCATTGACGGGAACATTTATTTACTAACAATATGTAGTCAGAAAATATTTTTATATTGATTTATGACAAAGGTTACCTTCCCTTGAACTTATTTCCCTAGCCATCCCCCAGTAAGTGGTAAACCTTTCCAACCACTCTCTAATACCCCTAACTACATAGGGATTTTGTCAGGAACTGGAGTGGGGACCCAATCGCGGAAAGGAAGAGCGAGGGGGAAGAGACAGAGTGGGCGATCGGAGTCAGGCAGGAAACCGATACCCAGACAGGAGGCAGGGGTGCAGACAGGTGGCAGGCAGAGAAGTCGGGGACAGGCAGTAGGTCGGTACACGGGCGGACGGCAGAAGTACAGGCAAGGAGCAGGCAGAGTAATCAGGGACGGGCAGATGGTCGACACACGGGCTGGCAGCAGAGGTACGGGTAGGGAGCAAGCAGAGAAGTCGGGGACAGGCAACGAGTCGGTAAACGGTAAATCCAAACAGAAGAAAGACTCGAAGGTAGCTGAGAAGCGCATGTAATAATCAACCATGATCCGGTGGGGAAGGAATGACAGAGAGCAGTGGGTATACTGTAGGTAACGAGGTGAGCGGGAACAGGTGCGTGATCGCAGATTGGGAACAGGTGTGAAGGATGAGCAGGTGCGTACTGGCAGCTCAGGGGGCGTGACAGTTTTGGACTTCTGTTTTTACTTAACTGTTCAATAAGTCATAATTATAACCTGTTTTGTCTGTGACCTGAGAGAATTGATGGTCAAGTTCAATACTGTTTAATGTTAACTCAAGGACAGATTGCTAGCCATCAGACTGACCTGAATCCTCACTTACACAATTCTGCTCAACTGGGACCTCATACATGCAATTTCGCTCTAACCCATGCATATACAAATACATTCATACTCTGTGTAAATAGTTATGTATTGTCGCATGGATACACCTGCCAGGAAGTCCGCTTTGCGCCGCCATCTCAGACAATCAGGTCGAAGGAGGTTCAGGACCTCGGAGAGCACCCTTAGGGAAGCAATAGCCGGCAGAATGGTGTTGCTGAATGCAACCCTGCTCATCAGCCCCAACAAAAAACAGCTGGAAGCAATTAAACCTTGTTGAAGCCGGGATAAAAGAAGCACCAAGCGAGGTAAGGCTGAAAATGTACTATTGTTGCCAATTCACCGAATGTGGGGAAAACCTAAGGATTAGGCAGACGTAATTTATTTAATTTCATGATGGAGTAATTTGCTTTGTGTTCTGGCTACCACATCGATCGATCAATCAATCAATAAAATGTATTTTATAAAGCCCTTTTTACATGAACAGTTGTCACCAAGTGCTTTTACAAAACACCTGGCCTGAAACCCCAAGGGGAATACAACAGTAGTGTTGAACTTCACAGGCTCCCTTAGAAGGCCGAAATTTAGGAAGCAACCTAGAGAGGAACCAGGCTCAGAGGTGTAAACAGTCCTCTTCTGGCTGTGCCAAATGAACATATTAAGAGTCCAAATTGTAATAGTTAATCGATGCATGTGGGCTGAACCCAGAGTCTATTTAAACCTAGTCCAGATCGGAGGCATGATGGACTAGGACAGAGACAGACTGGGGGAAGGGGGGGTCAGCAGAATGGCAGCTGAAATTGTCAGGAATTATATTGATCTGCAAAACAACCAGGAGGACTATATGGGTTTCCAGTCTCGCTAAGAGAAGGGAGCGATCAATAGTGTCAAAAGCAACACAAAGATCAAGAAGCAACAGCACAGACGTGCAACTTTTGTCGGAGGCCATTAGAAGGTCATTTGTTACCTTTATGAGTGGTGTCTGAAGCCAGATTATAGCATTTCATAAATGTTATTTGTCTTCAGGAAGGCATTCTGCTGTTGGGAAACACATTTGTCTAAGATTTTTGAGAGGAATGGGAGGTTCGATATTGGCCTATAATTGTTTATGGTGTTCGGATCCAGAGAATTTATTGAGTTTTGTACACATCTGGAGGAAAGGGAGCTATTTATGATGCTCAACATTGGCTGCCCTGGCACGGAACATAGATCCTTAAGTAATTACAGTCCCCAAAATCTCAGTTGTTCTGAGATTGTCCTAAACCTCCCTGACCAGGTGTCAATGGGGACACTGGAACCTTTCGATCCCGTATCGCTCGAAATATTCAAAAAATGTGTAATGAGTTCTAAACCCACAAATTGTCAGCTATACCCGATTCCAACAAAATTGCTCATTGAGCTATTTTTGGTGCTAGGTACGCCAATGTTGAACATAATAAATTGCTCCCTTTCCTCCGGATGTGTACCAAATTCACAAAAAATAGTGGAAATTAAGCATCTTTGAAAAAAATCTAATCTTGATCCAGATACTTTAAACAACTATAGGCCAATATCGATCCTTCCATTCCTCTCAAAAATCTTAGAAAAAAAGACAAATACCATTTATGAATTGCTCCAGTCCTGTTTCAGAATCCAACATAGCACTGAGACTGCACTTGTGAAGGTAACAAATAACCTTCTAATGGCCTCTGACAAAGGTTCCGCATCCGTCCTGTTGCTTCTTGATCTTAGTGCTGCTTTTGACACTATTGATCACTCTCTTCTCTTAGAGAGACTGGAAACCTGGGCTACGTGGGAATGTTCAAGCCTGGTTTACATCTTATTTATCTGAAAGATATCAGTTCATATGTGTGGATGGTATATCCTCTGACAAATTAAAAGTATGTTTTGGTGTTCCTCAAGGCTCGGTTCTGGGCCCTTTATTGTTCTCACTACATATGCTGCCTCTTGGAGAAGTAATCTGAAATCTCAGTGTAAATTTTCACGGCTATGCTGACGACACAGATATATATTTCAATGAAGCATGGAGAAACCCCAAATTTTGCTACTTTGGAAGCATGTGTTTCAGATATTAGGAAGTGGATGACAGAGAACTTGTTGCTTTTAAACTCAAGAAAAACAGAAATGCTAATTTTAAGACCAAGAAACAAGGTTCTTTGTTGGCAGATCTCACTGTGAACCTCTATGGCTGCATGGTTGTATCCCAAAAACGGTAAGCAATCTCAACCCAGACCTCTTCTTTGATAAAGAAAATATATCTCAAGAGTTGCTCATTTTCATCTTCGAAACACTGCAAAAATCTGAAACTTTCTATCAAAAACTGATGCCTAAAAATGAAAGGAAGGTTTTATCTTAATAAGCTTGCTATTGTTAGCGCTTCCTTGTTAAACTTTTCTCAGCCTGGAAGGAGTCACAGTCACAATAGGCAAAACTGTACTAACTACTCTAGGTATGCTATCGACAGACTCCACTATGCTAGCAGGCTGGCTAAAAGCCTGTCCAGCACCCTATCTCATAGTGAGGCTATAGGAGTGAGACTCCTGTCAATGTTCTTAGATTAAAGAAGAGCACCACTCCAGCTAGGATGGAGTATGTCGCTCTGCAGCAGATCAGGCCAGAACATATTTCAATTAGAGTCCCAAAAGTTATTTACAAATTGCACATTAGTGCTCCTAATGGGAGCAGCTGGAGGACGGTTTGTTCAAGTGCTGCTGGTAGCAAGTCCTGGTGGTAGATGGGAGACTGGGCACAGAGGGAAGACTCCTGTTGCCTATAATTTGTTCCGTAATGGCCTCTACTACAGGTCAACGTGGTGAGGGGAATTCAACCTGCACACTGCCCACTTGCTCAACTCGTTAAACGCTAAATTTTTGGTGAGCTGTTGCTGAGCCATCCCGCTTGCACAATGCCCACTTGGGCGGGGCGTATCTTCCTAATTTATGCCTGTGACAAGTATAGGGGAAACATCAGTCTCTGCAAATATTGATAAGTATTTAGTATTTGTGTGACTCCACTAGTAAAAGTGTATTATGACAAAGCCAAGTCAATGATACATCAATGTTCAAATAGCAATTTACTTCATTTTATGTTATGCATGTATCACTCACCCATGATCCCAACAATCTCTGAAACCTTCTATGCATTCATTTTTATCTCTGTATGAAGCCAGAGAAGCATCATAAATAATGTGGAAACCCAGCACTGCAACTGAGTTTCTCATATTTATTTTTAGCTGCTGAGTGAGTTTTTAGCAAGCAAGAAGGGATTTCAAAATGCAGAAAACAACTGCCCTGCCACTGGAAGTCACCAAACCCGCTTGTTGGAAATTAGCATGAAGTTGAACATTTCTCAACTCTCAGCTGTTGCTGGGAGATTTTGTTTCTGAGAGTAGCACCACCCACTGCTGCCGTGATCCAGGAGGATATCCTGGAGCTGGCCCACACGCAACCCCTGGCTGGCGGCCCAGAATACCTTGAAATGGGTCCAGGATTGTTTTCATTGGCTGAGAGTAGATGCGGAAGTCTATGATTTCAGTCGGCAATGTCCAGTTTGCTAGATGTCGACCGCCACCCGCACAACTAGTGTCTCTTCCCATAACTGAAGTGGCCTTTGGGAGGATTGGCATGGACCTCATCCACCCATGCTCAACAGTATATCTCGGTGATGATGCACTATGCAACCTGGTACCCCGAATTCATTCTCCTCCCCAGAGACACTTTTAAGGCTATCCCCAGGGAGCTTTTCATGCTTTTCAGCTGCAAGGGCATCCCAAAGGATATCCTGATTAACTAGGAAACCCCCTTTATCCCTTGGCAGATGAGGGACCTGTGTAGCTCCACTTTGTGCACCGCCTGTAAACCTCAATTCAACCAGATCCTCAAACAGATGCTGAAAAGGGTGGTCTTGGAGGATGCCCATGTCTGGGGCATCATACTGCCATATGTGCTCTTCGCGTTACATGAAATCCACCAGGCCTCCACTTCTATACGACAGATGACCTTGGAAATTCCTCAAAATGGTCAAGCTGGCATGGGAACAACAACCATAACCCCATGGTATGTTTTTTCCAAGTAGAACATTTTTTGTTCTAAGTTTTTTCAAATCACATTAGTGGGGTAGAGCAATAACCAGATGCTCTCCCTGAGTTAGAGATTTGCGTGAATAGAAAGATAGTCAAACAATCACTTCAAACGATTTAAGAACTTAAACAAATGATATTCCCCTTTTATGAAACCAAATGGTTTTGTTGCTTTATGGCACTGTTGGAATAAATATGAAGCAAAGAAGTAACTAAACGGGTAATGACAAGATAACCAGAAGTATGAAAACATCTTCCTGACCTGACTGCTGCTGGCCTTTTTCAGCTGATACGTTATGGTAGTGACGAACGTTGTAACAATTTGAGAAGTAAAATCCAAGTATAACTTAAATGTATTGTTTATCTTGCACAACACCCAAGCGCATAAATTAAGCAATGCAGTATTTCAGAACCCGAAGACGGCAACCAAAATCTGCCGCAGGAAAAATGCGCTTAGGGCTAATGTTGATCACCACAACATCCTTAAGAGTGGGGAACTGTGTGCTAGAGAGACAGAAATGATTGGATACAATTTCACTCGCATGTGACACATGCAAAAACAGCAGAGAAATAAAGGGGAAGTTTGATGTAAGGCCAAGCCTAACAAACCGCACCAATTCGGGAAAACACGTTTGACAGAAAATAATATTACTTTTTATTAGTGTATTTTCTTACATAATATAGTCAACTAACAGTTTACTGACCAAGCAATCAACATCAGAAAACAAATATTATATTGCAGTTTCATAAAAAAGTCATCAATGTGCTTATTACACAAGGCATGTTGAAAGAACACAAGTAAATTCAAAGGATTTCACAAAAACATATGAAAAGGAAGCAGATGTAATTGTTCATTTTTTGTCACGGTGCTGTTCAAAGAATGGAGTCAAGCGCAGGAGAGTGGTTGCAATATATATTATATTTTAAAGAAAGTGCAGCGTTCAACAATCAAATATACAGCATAAAGGCTCCTTGACACAGAGCAATAACCCACAAAACCCCAACCTAATCAACATACATTTATACCCCTACTCTAAATACCAAATAAGGAACAGGTGCATCTGGTAATGACACACACAGGGGCAGTGGTTTTAGAAAGTCGGTGACACCGGCTGGGGGAGTTTCAGATGGAACGGTGACATTTTTGGTTATTTTTTGACAGTATTGCAATTAACAGATTGTTGAACAAATTGGACAACGTCCAGGTATAAAAGGAAAATAGTATAATAAAAATATATTTTGTAACAAATTCAAGATTGCTAGGGGAAGATAGTCCTGGAGACAGCTGTGAAAATGGAAGGCATCCAGGTTAACAGGAAACTGTTAATATACATACCCACCGCGCACCAAATCCCACAGCAGACACACAAGTGTCTAATAGTTACATTTCCTAACAATTTGGACATTATGAGAGGAAAATTGTACGTATGATTATCACATATATTATATTAATTTTGGCTACGTGGACAGTAACCTACCTAGCTAGCAAGGATAAAATTAACTAAGTAGATTTTAAATGTTAAAGTTTGTGCATTACACTCTCACTCACTCTGCCTGTCATTCAATTACTCAAAACTTCCCAAATTCCATCAAAATGTCTTCTGCCCCACCTGAGTAGACAATACACTGCACCAGGTCTAGACAAACATTCCAGAGGCCTACAAAGCCATTCCCCTTCCCCACCTGGATCAAACTGACCACATCTTATTGTTCCTACACACTAAGTTTTTACCCCTCATTAAATGGGTGACACGATCAGTGAGGTCAGTCAATGTGGCCAGAGGGAGCAGACTCACCACTACAACATCAGTTTCAACACACAGATTGGAGATTGTTTGCCACTCAAGCCACTCGACTCCCATATGGACATTGAAACATATGCTTCCTCAGCAGCAAAGCAGCATTGATGTTACCACCCATAAACTAATAAAGACCTTCCCCAACCAGAAGCCTTGGATGAAGAGTGAGGTCCAACAACTAATAAAAAGGCACATGACGCTGTGTTCAGATCTGGTGATGCGGAGGCCAACATCTCATCCAGGGCCAACCTGAAAAGGGGTGTCAAAATGGCTAAAAATGACCACAAACTGCGGATCGAGGAGCATTTCAACAACAACTCTGATCTTCGACGCATGTAGCAGGGCATCCAAACCATCACAGACTACCGGCCTAATAACCCCACACCCACATCCAGTGACATCTCCATCACCGACAAGTTAAACAGGTTCTACGCTCGCTACAACTCAAACTGGATGTCCCCCCCTCAGCCTATCCATCTCAGTTGTGTCATCTGCATTGAGCTGGGTGAATGCACGCAAGCCGCTGGCCCTGATGGCATCCCCGGGCATGTGCTCAGAAAATGTACTAGGGAGCTGGCCAAAGTCTTCCCTGACATTTTCAACCTGTCACTGGCCCAGGCGGTGGTCCTCACGTGCTTCTAGATCGCAACCATTGTGCCAGTGCCAAAGTAATAGTCTGGGCCTAGCCTGAATTACTTTCGATAGACTAGTTATGGCCCATTTGAAGTCCTGCCTGCCTCCCTCCATTATTGGACTTAGCAGTTTGCACCTGTTCAACTGGTATGCTATCAGAGGACGACCATCTCCACAGCTTTACACACTGCCCTGACCCACCTAGACAAAACCAACACCTATGTGAGAATGCTGTTCATAGACTAGCTCAGCTTTCAACACGGTCATGTCCTCTAGGCTGGTCTACAAACTCTGTGAACTAGGGATCAGCCCTCTCTGTAACAGGCCTTTGGACTTCCTAACCAACAGACCCCAGTATGTCAGGTTAGACAATTTCACCTCTTCCACCCTGATCCTGAACACATTTATTCCACAAGGCGGCGTGCTGAGCCCCCTCCTGTACTCATTGTGGATTAAAAGAAATTTAGGAGTTCATTGTGGATTACAAGAAATTTAAAGGCAGCATTCATGCCGCAGTTCAATGGCACTGAGGTGGAGCATGTGTCCAGATTCAAATTCCTGTGTGTCCATATCTCTGAGGACCTCTCCTGGTCCCTCAAAACCTCAGCCCTGGTCAGAAAGGCATGGCAGCGTCTATACTTCTTGCAGAGGATGATGAAGGCCTATCTGTCTTCCAAGATCCTTGAGAACTTCTATTGCTGCACAATCGAGAGCATTCAGACCAACTGTGTCACCGTGTGGTTTGGTGGTAGCTCCGTAGCCGAATGGAAGGCTTTGTACTTGCCTTTTCAACTGTTACATACACATGTCTACCTTGGGAATCTCATTGCTGCTATCCTTGCATTTCAGTTGCACATGCTACCCTACTCCTTCAATTTGCCTTGGTTGCAAATTCAGAATGCCATTAAGAATTGCCACTTGTACCGCACAACTATTTATTTCACTTGTACATACATTATACTTAATACCTGTACATTTTCTCTAAATTTGTCCACTTTACATTTAGCATTGCCATATGTAATGCATTGGCATTACAGTTATTTGGCATTATTGTCCGTACTATTATCTATGTGGATGTTAAAATCCCCTGTAATAATAAACAAGTTATAATCAACTGATATGACAGAAAGTAGTTCAGCAACATCATCAATAAAATTTGCAGAGTATCGTGGAGGTCTGTAAAGGGTTAAAAACAAAAATTTTGGGGTAACCTTCAATGTAAAACAGAGGTATTCAAAAGAAATAAAATTACCTTGTGTATTTTCTTTGCCCTGGAATGTATCTTTGAATAAGGCAGCCACTCCACCTCCTTTCCTACCATTACGACACGTATTCATATAGACACATTTTTCAGGCGCTGTGTCGTTAAGAATAGTAGCACTACAATCTTCAGTTAGCCACGTTTCAGTGAGAAACATAAAATCTAGGTTGTAGGATATTATAATGTAATTTGCCAAGAATGATTTGTTGACAAGAGATCTGATATTAAAGTAAAGCCAGCTTAATAGATATAATAGGGGGTTCTGGGCTAGTAGGTTGTATAGAAAATCTTTGGAGTGAGCTGAAAGTCCGTATTGCCCAGCGACAGCCCCAAAACCTGAAGGATCTGGAGCAGGTCTGTATGGAGGAGTGGGCCAAATTCCCTGTTGCAGTGTGTGCGAACCTGGTCAAGAAGTACAGGGAAGGTATGATCTCTGTAATTGCAAACAAATGTTTCTGCACCAAATATTAAGTTCTGCTTTTCTGATGTATCAAATACTTATGTCATGCAATAAAATGTAAATTCATTATTTAAAAATCATACAATGTGATTTTCTCGATTTTTGTTTTAGATTCCATCTCTCACAGTTGAAGAACTACAGGAAATGTATGATCTCTGTAATTGCAAACAAATGTTTCTGCACCAAATATTAAGTTCTGCTTTTCTGATGTATCAAATACTTATGTCATGCAATAAAATGCTAATTCATTATTTAAAAATCATACAATGTGATTTTCTAGATTTTTGTTTTAGATTCCATCTCTCACAGTTGAAGTGTACCTATGATAAAACTTACAGACCTCTACATGCTTTGTAAGTAGGAAAACCTGCAAAATCAAATACTTATTCTCCCCACTGTAGTAATTTACATTTTTCTGCAATTTTCTACGTTGAATGTAGTGAAGTGACCCCTTCACTACATTCTGTTGTTGGTTTGGATGTCAGCTAATGTAGGGAACTAGTTTCAAGAACCGTGGAGTTTCGACTAATTGGTTTAACAATAAAGAAATAAACAGACACCACATCTCTACACATGTATCATGTGCAACAACACCTGCTGTTAAACTAGCATAGTGGTTAAACACACTCTGCCACATAAGACACAGCAGTTCAAAACTAGCCAGGGACAACAACATTCATCCTTTCTAATTGTGGACCAGCAGCAATAAGCTTGCCTGGTTCCTTTTTTGTTTACCAGTCTTCTAACACAATGGGATTCGTGCAGAAACAGGTGGGCTAATGTCACTAATTCTAAGATACTTTACCTCCTTTGACTCTACTGTTTTGCCCAACATAGGATGGATCAGAAACAATGGCTGTTGCTGAGACAATGTTTCATCTAGTGAAGTGAAAGTATCACAGATGATAATATATTTGATATTTTTTGTCAAAGTTACCCATCTGTTTTGATTTGCGGTCTTATCCTCACCAATAGACAAGCAACACTCCTATCTCCTAGGGATACATGTCATTAAAGCATCTGGCTCTGATGATCATCCAGATAAAGGCAGTCCAGTGCTCTATGCTGCTTTCTCTCATACACTTGTACTGCTGCAGCATGGGTTTAAATCAGACCCTCTCTCTCACTCTTTCAGCACCTTGCTGTGACATAAAGCACAAAATGGCCGAATGAATAAACAGGATTGCTCACATAAAAATGACATTGGTTTACTTACCATTTAAGTTGTCCATGGACAAGCTATTAGAACACATTTATTTGGGGTCATTGTTTGTTTCCTTATAGGCCACTATGTCTGAAGCAAGGTTGTCTGGAAAAAAGAGATTGATGTCAAAAGTTTTGCATGTGTTAAATTATACATCACAGAGACACACAGAAGAGAACATGACTTGCAAGCAGATTTGTTGACTGAGTGCTGTATAAGCAACAGATATCCTGAGCAAGAAAGATCATAAACAGCAAGGGTGCAAAATTGAATTGAAAAAATAAATCCTATTCTGCACACACAAACTATATTGAACATGCATATATCATGAGTCTTCCTGCCACTATTCAACAACAGACCTGCTAAACTATCATAGAGTTGTATTGCTGATGCATTAAAACAGAAAGTACCAATTGGATTAATGAGCACATTGTATCATATTTGCTTGTCACTTAGGAAAAATACCGCCATTATAATAGCTATTTAGTTTGAAGGACTGTGGCTCTAATAAGAAAGGTTGATATAAGGGTACATAATACCCTTGTATAGTA
This sequence comes from Esox niger, assembly GCA_016801105.1. Lineage (NCBI taxonomy): Eukaryota > Metazoa > Chordata > Actinopteri > Esociformes > Esocidae > Esox > Esox niger. Next base: position 1,339 of record JACXGJ010002686.1, on the reverse strand, counting down.
CGTGAGGGGAAAAAAAGTATCTGATCCCCTGCTGATTTTGTTTTCCCACTGACAAAGAAATGACCAGTCTATAATTTTAATGGTAGGTTTACTTGAACAGTGAGAAAATTACAACAAAAGTCCAGAAAAAATGCATTTTAATAATGTTATAAATTGATTTGCATTTTATAACATTTCAATTTATAACATTTTGACAAGCGTTATTCTGACCCAGTAGATGAGCTGATGCTCTGGCTGGATGGTGATGCTGCGGAGGAGAATGTGTATGCTAATAGGGCCAATTTATATGCTAATGACAGGAACCAGCATTCGGCTCTGGCGGATTCTGGGGGTCTGAAAGGCGTACCGGTTCTAGTGTTAAATCTTAGCCAAAACGTTCATCTGATAAAAAAATACAAAACAATGTTCTGAGTACTTAACAGCAAGGGTGCCAGTAGTTACTCAGTAGTTCGCTGGTAACTATAATAAACCTTTAATTCAAATGATTTTATGGTCTTTTATTGTTCAAAATATAGTATAGTTTTGCTAACAATAGTGACCCAGTGCTAGGGCTAATTTAGTGAATGTGATAATGTTTTGATATTGTCATTTGATATTATTGTGTTTTGATTATTATCATCACATCAACATTAGCTAAATATGTACTTCAGTGTGTATTAGGATGCCAGCAACACAAATAGCAGTTAACATACAAAACGTTTTATTTATACCTCCTGTTTCCAAAAAAAATAATAAAAAAATGCTAATAAAAACAGAATGCAATAATTAGCAAATCATGTATTCCTGTATTTAATGGAAAATAGTACAAAGACAAACATATACAATTTTGAAACTGAGACATTTTATTGTTTTTGAAAAAATACATGCCCATTTTGAATTTGATGCCAGCAACATGTTTCAAAAATGTTGTGATAGGGGTATGCTTATCACTATCAAGTTGCATCACCTCTCATTTTAACTATTTTCTGTAAGCGTTTGGGAATTGCTATAGTTTTGTTTTCCTATTCTTGCTTGATATAGGATTTCAATAGTTTGGGTTCTCCTTTGTCGTATTTTTCATTTTATAATAAGTCAAATGTTTTCAATGGGTGACAGGTCTGGAAATGCAGACCAATTTAGCACCCAGACTCTTACTACGGAGCCATGCTGTTGGTATAAGTGCAGAATGTGGTTTGGCATGGTCTTGTTGAAATAACCAAAGCCTTCCCTGGAAATGATGTTGTCTGGGTGGCAACATTTTTTGCTCCAAAACCTGTATATATTGTACAGCATTAATGGTGCCTTCACAGATGTGCAAGTCACCCATGCCATGTGCACTAATGCACTCCCATACCATCAT
>JACXGJ010002685.1:0-62510 GCA_016801105.1 Esox niger | reverse complement strand
CTGCCCAGCCCTCGTTTGTACCTCTGCCGTCAGCACGTATACCGACCTCCCGCCTGTCCCCGACTACTCTGCCTGCCGTTCGTCTCTACCATCGCTGCCGGTACGTGAGACACCTCGCCTGCCGTTCCCGTCCTAACCGCCTGTCTCTACTCCTCGCACCCCTAGTCCGCACTTGGGTCCAGACCTGTGACCCTGACATAACCATTCAGCATATGTAGCTGTTAGAAAGGGCAAGATCCCAAAAACAAAACCGCAGTTAATCTCTAAAATAAATTTTACTGAGCAGGCCATTTTCGTGATTTGTTTTATTTTGACTGAAAAAGGATTGAACTTATTCCTGATGTTGAAACTGCTTGGAAGTACTTTCACAATGGTTTAACACAAATTATAAATAAACATGCTCCATTCCAGCAATTTAGAGTTAGAGGGCATCGTAATCCATGGTTTTCCAATGAGCTTTCTTCTCATTCATGAGCTCAATCTAGTATGGGCCAAGGCAAGGAACTCAGATTCTGATGCTGACTGGCTTTTGTTTAGGCAGCTGCGTTATAAATGTTGTTTGCTGCTCACGAAGGCCAAATTGGAGTATTGTTTTTATCGGTAATTACTGAAAACCTAAACGACTCTAAGAAGATTTGGAAAACGATTTAGTCAATTTCTGCTAATAGCCATGCTAATGAACTGCCATCATGCCTTATGAATGACTTGGTTACTGTGTATGACAACTGAAATGCTAAATTATTGTAACAAACATTTTATATCATCTGATAAATTGTTTGATTCCATTAATGCTTCTGATCTACCTTATATTGAGGAACCTGTGACATCTGGTCAGATTTCAGCAATTCTCCGTCCAGGAAATTCATAAAGCCCTGAAGTCCGTAGATCTAAAAAAAATGTGCAAGTCCTAATCTTGTTGATCCCTGCTTTCTGAAGTTGGCAGCTGATTTAATAGCTGAACCACTGACATACTTGCTCAATCTTACTCTGGAATGTAATGAAATACAATAAATAGAAATTCAATAAAGAGATTGTTTGTTTTACCATTGCTTTAAAACAATTATAGGCCAATTTCGAAGCTGTTGTTGCAGATAATTCTTTTCCACTTCTCAGGTTCACGAGTTGAGTCCACCTTATTCAAATTTCCTAATTATAAATACTCTATGAAACCAGTACTTTAATTCTAATAGTTTATTACAAGCTTGTAAGTGATACACAGGCAAATTACACTTGTGTGCTCATTCCTAGGCATGACAAAGACACACGTTTTGAGGGGCCCCTTATATTTTCTTCTAACATCTGGTTTTAATTTTAATGCTCCAAATTTTAAGACCATAGGACACCTAAGCTAAAGAATGCCCGTATTTTTGCCTGGGGTCAAAAGGAGAACAATGATTTGCTGGCAAATGTTCTGATAGAGAGGGAGACAAGCTATAGCCCAAGTCCCAACATTTTTAACCACATGTTTCCCCAACTCCTAGACTGAGCAAATAATCCAGCATGTATATCATATACACAAAACCTACATATTTAACATATTTAATAAACCTAATTTATGCAAATGGAATATATTTATGCATCCTTAATATATAATATATATGCATAATTAATTTGTATATATATTGGCTAAAATCCTTGAAACCCTTGTTACTGAACAGTTACATTTATTTTTATATACTCATACTTCTATCGTATCTATGTATCAATCTGTCTTAGTGAAAAAGCATAGCACAATTATTGCAGCCATGAAGGTTTTAAATTACATCACTACTGCTCTGGATAAGAAACAACATTGTGTCTCACTTTTTATCGATCTCTCAAAAGCTTGTGATACAGTAGATCACACTATATTTAAGCAAAGGCAATCAAGCATAGGTTTTCTCAACACGCTGTTTCATGTTTGCCAACTATTTATCAAATCAAACTCTTAATGGGCTTGTATCTGATTTATTGTTTGTTCTAAATGCTGTACCCCAGGGCTCTGTACTGGGGCAACTCTTGTTCACTATTTATATAAATGATCAAGATAAAAATGTACAAAATGCTAAACTCATATTCAGATGGCACTATTATTTATTGTTGTGCTTTGACCTTAGAGAAATCTTTCTCAATGTGGACAAAACCAAACAAATGTTGTCCTCTAAAACAAAAAGAAAGCTCAAAATCTTCCATGTATTACTACCTAACAGGGTAATGTAATTGAGATGGTTACTTGATTATGACTTGCCCTTCAAACTACATATACTTCAAATTGCAAAAAAACTTACATTGAGGTTGGGATTTTATTTTAAGAACAAGGCTTGCTTCTCTTTTAATGCCAGAAAAAAAAAATTCAAGAACTTTTATGCCTATTTTGGAATATGGGGATAATTTATAAATGAATGCTTCTGCTCAGTGTTAGAGATCCATTGACACACTTTATCATGGAGCAATGAGATTCATCTTTAACTGTCAAGCACTTACACATCATTGCACTTTATGTGCTCGAGTTGGCTGGTCTTCCCTAGCATCCTGTACACTTAGCTACTGGTATACCTTTGTTTACAAAGCCATATTGAAACACTGCTGATTTTGCAGGTTTTCCTACTTACAAAGCATGTAGAGGTCTGTCATTTTTATCATTGGTACACTTCAATTGTGAGAGACGGAATCCAAAACAAAAATCCAGAAAATCACATTGTATTATTTTTAAATAATTAATTTGCATTTTATTGCATGGCATAAGTATTTGATCACCTACCAACCAGTAATAATTCCGTCTCTCACAGACCTGTTAGTTTTTCATTAAGAAGTCCTCCTGTTCTCTACTCATTACCTGTATTAACTGCAACTGTTTGAACTTGTTACCTGTATGAAAGACACGTGTCCACACACTCAAACAGACTCCAAGCTCTCCACAATGGCCAATACCAAAGAGCTTTGTAAGGACATCATGGATAAAATTGTAGACCTGCACAAGGCTGGGATGGGCTACAGGACAATAGGCAAGCAGCTTGGTGAGAAGGCAACAACTGTTGGCGCAATTATTAGAAAATGGAAGAAGTTCAAGATGACGGTCAATCTCCCTCGGTCTGGGGCTCCATGCAAGATCTCACCACGTGGGGCATCAATGATCATGAGGAAGGTGAGGTCATGTGGTGTGATGAGACAAAAATAGAGCTTTTTGGTCTAAACTTCACTGGAGGAAGAAGAAGGATGAGTACAACCCCAAGAACACCATCTCCACCGTGAAGCATGGAGGTGGAAACATCATTCTTTAGGGATGCTTTTCTGTAAAGGGGAGAGGACGACTGCACTGTATTGAAGGAAGATGGATGGGGCCATGTTTCACGAGATCTTGGCCACCAACCCCCTTGTTGGTCCGAAAGAAGCATCTCAAGGTCTTGGAGTGGCCTAGCCAGTCTCCAGACCTGAGCCTAATAGAAAATCTTTGAAGGGAGCTAAAAGTCCGTATTGCCCAGCGGCAGCCCTGAAACCTGAAGGATATGGAGAAGGTCTGTATGGAGGAGTGGGCCAAAATCTCTGCTGCAGTGTGTGCAAACCTGGTCAAGATCTACAGGACACATATGATCTCTGTATTTGCAAACAAAAGTTTCTGTACCAAATATTAAATTCTGCTTTTCTGATGTATCAAATACTTATGTCATGCAATAAAATGCTAATTAATTATTTAAAAATCATACAATGTGATTTTCTGGATTTTTGTTTTAGATTCCGTCTCTCACAGTTGAAGTGTACCTATGGTAATAATTACCTCTACATGCTTTGTAAGTGGGAAAACCTGCAAAATCATTGTGAGGGTGAGGTGACGGACAGCTCCGCTATCTCCCGCATTTCCTTGTTTTCCCAATGGCGATGAACTCATCCCGGCTTTACATTGCATGTTAACTGTTTTGAAAAAGCTAATTGGTTTGGATAAATGTGCTCAAGCGATCAAGAAGTACAGTTTGATGCAAAAATGTTTGATGCATTTTTCAACACGTGCCAAAATGAATGTAGTTGGTTTTTACTGTTTTGGTATTTGGCCTGTGTGTCAATATGGTGTCTGTTGGTTCAAGATAAAATCTACTTCTGCATAATGGTGTATGCAGAATCAGTTTGGACAGTTTTTCAGATGTAAGGGTGATTTATAGGTTGCGTAAACATGATTAATGCTTCTCTTATGAAATTGTGCTTTTCAAATTACAAGCATAAATCGCTGGTTGGAGTGGGAAACAGGCAAAGGACATGTCTCTTACTGAAGACAATCTTTTTGGGCACAATGGCGCACATGGATGCACTTGTATGGCTGGTTTAGTCAGGTGTAAGAGTGATTAATAGGTTGCATAAACATGATTAATAATTCCTTTATACTATTGTGCTTTTCAAATTATGAGCATATATTACTAGTTAGCCTGGGAATCAGTCAAAGGAAGGAATGCTTACCTAATTTTGGAAAGTACAGTTTGCTTGTGCCTACTGTCTGACATTCAGATGAATACATTTTCTCAACTTTTAAAAGCAAAGGTTTAACTTAATTTTGAGTCACAATTTATATCTGTAGACGTAACAACAAAAGGCCAACAAACTTTCTGGTGATAATTAAGGTCAGGTTTAAAATAAGGTTTAGGGTTAGAGTAAATTATGGTTAGGTTAAAGATTAGTAGATAGTTAAAATGTTACTGATTGTAGATATACTGTGGAGTATCTAAACACAGTTTTGGGACTCTAAATAAAGTGTTACCAAACAATATATTTAAAGTGATTACATACAAATGCTAACATGCATTTCATCACTTTGAAATATAAATGTTTTTCCTGCTTTTTATATTTGACCATTCTGTTTAAATTTGGTGTATTCAGATTTTTAAGGTGTTCCTAGATAAGAGGCAGAAAGAGCGGTTGGAGCGTCCAGCACTAATGCATCTTGCTGTGTGAGCCCAGTGTCCACACAAGGAAAATCACCAGCTAGAACCTATGAATTGCTGAATAGGGAGCCACCTATTATGATGTTGCAATTTGGAAAGTAGCTTTGTTGTTGTTTTGGATAAATCTGAGAAAAACACACAGCCGCAACATGAATTAACGTAACTCTTATTCTCCTGCCGGCCTGCTTTTGTGATATGGTGGCCACGATTAATGTGTGGCCAGGGTAGCTTATTTCCGAGCCTCCACTGACCATGAAGATGCTTAGTTTGATCATGTTCATCCTTCACAAAAAAAGGATATGTTCAAGTGTAGAAACTACACAAATATCATAATTGTTGTATTGTTGTTCACCAACACTTGAAATCTAGCCTAAGAAGTTATATATGGAATTGTTATAGGTGTAGGGTTATAGTCATGTAGGCATGTTCCATTCACAGCATTCTGTCTCTGCCCTCGGTCTTTCAGCTATAGTACTGTCCCTTGTGATTAATGCCAACATCTGGATTGTTTGTTGACTAATCATGCCCAATAAAAATAATGAAGCAGGACTAAATAAAGATATTACGCACAAGATCTGGTTAAATTAACTTTGACTACACTTCAGTCATCTCTAAGTGATTAAGGCATTATTTCTCCTTGTTTTGGGTACCTTCTAAAACAGGTTTATCCTTCCAATCAGTAACAGCAAGGCTATTGTTGTAATGTAGCATGTCTGGATATAATGTTTTGAATCAAAACTCACATTCACATTCTGGTTGCGGAGAAAATTACTGTGAAGAATATTATTGATAGTTTACTATTATTGAAATATGATTTGTATTTTTAGAAAAGAGAATCTCTGCAACCTTAAGTCTACTTACTGCCTGCTGAACAATGTTACAGACTGTGATTGCAGTGACCTGGTTGCTATCCAATTTCTCCCTTTTTCTTATCTACAAATCTAACCATTTACGATCCCTTTTATGGAAACGTCAGCACTTTCACCACCTTCAACAGTGTCCTACGACATATTACCTATTGGTCTTCTTCTCTTATTCTTAAAAAGTGAGCACAGAAAAGGTATTGAAAATAGGGTTTAGGATGGGAGGTCATTGCTGCTGCAGCAGCACACATTTTATAATTTTGGTGATTTGTTAACTTAAGTTCTAATATAATATACTCAATATCCTCAAATGAATACGCACATAACTTAACCTATAAGGCAAATAGCGTAATGTTGAACCAAGGTTGTATCAACATCATATCGCTTATCTAATCTCCTATCTATCCACAACATACTGATATACTGTACTTAAAATATTGATACGCATATTGAACATCAGTGGACATTGCAAAAATTGTCAACGTAGAAAACAATTTTCTTTGTTTTGAATGAGCAGTAATGACCTATCCCCATTGCAGAAACTCTTTGGTTCAGTAAGCAGTCCGCTAAAGTATTATTGTTAAGCATCTCTAAATAGGCCTACTGTGTAAATGAAAAAATATTTCAGAACATGAAACATTTCTTTTTAATATTTATTTATTCTGGCTCAACATGATAGTCATGTTTTATTAAACTCTAGCCCACATATTGTGTGCCCTGTGTATCTTCCTCCCCCTATCACTGCAAGCGTATTACAAAAGACTGATTTGTCACTAATGGCCTGGGAGATAATAAAATGACATTGGCTATTAAGAGGAATAACTTAAAAGTAGAGGACAGAATTCACTGTTGTGGGAAAACATTAATCAGCATAATGTTTCATCCTCTCTATGGTGTGAAATGCTGTCCAGTTATTACATGTTTTTATGTCTGTAGATTGCAGATTCTCATTCTAGACTCAGCTATTTACAAACATACTTACAATGTTCAGTATGCTCCCCTGTTGCAATATCACTTAGTAGGTTAGGGTTATTTTTTTCTTATTCTAGCCAAAACTAGATGGAGCACATGGGATCTGCAGAGGTGGTAGGACAATATAACCCGCTCTACCTTCATATTCTCTAAATTAGCTTGTGCATGTGCACATTATGACTAGTGACAGCAGAAATGACACTCCTGGAATGAGCAAGGGCTGTTTGGAATAGCACATTAAAAGTGTGGGGAGACATCAATAAGCTCCCTCAGAGAAGGTGTTGCTCCTCGTCTCATGAGAAATATGACTTGGTGACAGTTTTTTTCCACTGCTTATGCGGAGAGGAAATGTTTCAAAACTTTTTGAGGCTTGTGTCATGCTGTAGGCAAATTCTAATTTGGCAATGCTGAATAAACATTTATTTGGAATTGCACCAGAAAAACTTGTTTAACCCTTGTTTTAAAGCCTCAAGATTTTAATCCGGTACTTTACATTTAAATGTTGCAACCATGGTATTTAAGAGAGACCTTTCTGCCAAACAGGCATGTTGCAAAATATATTAAAAAAACTTAATGAAAACTTATCCAAGCCCAATCTTACACCAATCAGCCATAACATTATGACCACCTGCCTAATATTGTGTAGGTCCCCCGTTTACCGCTAAAACAGCCCTGACCTGTCGAGGTTCCACTAGACCTCTGAAGGTGTGCTTGGTATCCGGTACCAAGACATTGGTAGTAGATCCTTTAAGTACTGTAAGTTGCGAGGTGGGGCTTCCATGGATCGGGTTTGTTTGTCCAGCCCATCCCACAGATGCTCGATTGGATTGAGATCTGGGGAATTTGGAGGCCAAGTCACCACCATTCCTGAACAAATTTCTTTGTGCCTGGGCGTATTATCCTTCTGAAAAAGGCCAATGCATCAGGGAATACCGTTGGCATGAAAGGGTGCAAATGGTCTGCAACAATGCTTAGGTATGTGACGTGTGTCAAAATAACATCCATATGAATGGCAGGACCCAAGGTTTACCAGCAGAACATTGCCCAAAGCATCAGACTGCCTTTGCCGGCTTGCCTCCTTCACATAAGGCATCCTGGTGCCATGTGTTCTCCAGGTAAGTGATAACCACACAACGGTCATCCACATGATGTAAAAGTCAATATGATCAATCAGACCAGGCCACCTTCTTCCATTGCTCTGTGGTCCAGTTCTAAAGCTCAGACCGGCCTTCGCTCCCCACGTGTATCAATGAGCCTTGGCCCCCCATGACCCTGTCGCCAGTTCATCGCTTATCCTTCCTTGGATCACTTTTGATAGGTACTGACAACTACAGACCAGGAACACCCCACCAGGGCTACAGTTTTGGAGCTCTGACCCAGTCATCTAGCCATCACAATTTGGCCCCTTGTCAAAGTCCCTTAGATCCTTTGTAAATAAATCATTTGAAAATGTTTCCTGCTTCTTACACATCAACTTTGAGAACAGAATGTTCACTTGCTGCATAATACCCCACCCACTGACAGGTGCCATGATAACGAGATTATCAGTGTTATACACCTCACCTGTCATAATGTTATGGCTGATTGGTGTGTATATGTACACTCACCAAAAGGATTATTTGGAACAGCTGTTCAATTTCTCATTAATGCAATTATCTAATCGACCAATCACAGGGCAGTTGCTTCAATGCATTTTGGGGTGTGGTCCTGGTCAAGACAATCTCCTGAACGCCAAACTGAATGTCAGAATGGGAAAGAAAGGTGATTTAAGCCATTTTGAGCGTGGCATGGTTGTTGTTGCCAGACGGGCCGGTCTGAGTATTTCACAATCTGCTCAGTTACTGGGATTTTCACGCACAACCATTTCTAGGGATTACAAAGAATGGTGTGAAAAGGGAAAAACATCCAGTATGTGGCAGTCCTGTGGGCGAAAATGCCTTGTCGATGCCAGAGGTCAGAGGAGAATGGGCCGACTGATTCAAGCTGATAGAAGAGCAACTTGGACTGAAATAACCACTCGTTACAACTGAGGTATGCAGCAAAGCATTTGTGAAGCCACAACATGCACAACCTTGAGGCGGATGGGCTACAACAGCAGAAGACCCCACCGGGTACCACTCATCTCCACTACAAATAAGAAAAAGAGGCTACAATTTGCAAGAGCTCACCAAAATTGGACAGTTGAAGACTGGAAAAATGTTGCCTGGTCTGATGAGTCTCAATTTCTGTTGAGACATCAGATGGTAGGGTCAGAATTTGGCGTAAACAGAATGAGAACATGGATCCATCATGCCTTGTTACCACTGTGCAGGCTGGTGGTGGTGGTGTAATGGTGGTGTAACACAGGCCCCTTTAAATGCCACGGCCTACCTGAGCATTGTTTCTGACCATGTCCATCCCTTTATGGCCACCATGTACCCATCCTCTGATGGCTACTTCGAGCAGGAAAATGCACCATGTCACAAAGCTCGAATAATTTCAGATTGGTTTCTTGAACATGACAAATGGCCCCCACAGTCACCAGATCTCAACCCAATAGAGCATCTTTGGGATGTGGTGGAACGGGAGCTTCGTGCCCTGGATGTGCATCCCACAAATCTCCATCAACTGCAAGATGCTATCCTATCAATATGGGCCAACATTTCTAAAGAATGCTTTCCTTGTTGAATAAATGCCTAAAAACAGATTTACCTATCACCGTGGCGAATGAAGAAACTTTAAATCATATGTAAATCTTCCTCTAGTTGGCTAAAGAAAAAAGAAAACCTAGCACATGAGGAGCCATTTCTATTGGAGCAGTGCATACCTTTTGGTAATGTGAGGTCCTCTTTGGTCTCTGGTTGTACTTGATAGTGTAACATTCAAAAGCATTCAAGAATTCTGTTAACGATTGCCTTAGTTGCAACTACACCCAGTTTCAAATACATCAGGAAATTATCTTGTGTAGCCCATCAATTTCTTAGCAATCACAAGTTGTTTTTAATGACATAAAATGCATGTCTTATTCCCAAATTGCATCACCAATAACCCCCTATTCTGTAAGAAATTTGAAGAAAAGACTTGAAGAAAGGTTTTACAATGAAGTAGGGAGTGTAACATGCTGTGTTTTACTGACTCAAATGAACACAATAAGTTGAAAGACTTCACATACATTTCCATGGCACACATTTCTGCATACTACATTCATGAGTACAACAAAGAGTACGGTGTGTCCTACAATTGAGGTTGCCCAAAACCACAACATTGGGCAACCTCAATTGTAGGACACACCATATACATTGCTTTTACAGTTAAAAACTAGCCTAGAGTAGGCTGTAAATGTTACAGTAGATTAATAGCCACAGATCATGAAAGTTAATTCCCAGAGGCATGGTTTTCAATACAGTGGGGCAAAAATGTATTAAATCAGCCACCAATTGTGCAAGTTCTCCCACTTAAAAAGATGAGAGAGGCCTGTAATTTTCATCATATGTACAACTATGAGAGACAAAATTTGAAAAGAAATTCAGAAAATTCAGAAAATCACATTGTAGATTTTCTTATGAATTTATTGGTATATTATGGTGGAAAATAAGTATTAGTTTTTAGTGTTGTAAAACTAATATACAGGAAATTTCTTGAATAGAATTTTGTTTGCCATTTCCCCATTTTGCTAATGTTATTTCAACAGTATTTTATTCTAACATTACCTCATGTTAGCTAGCTAGGCTAACATGAGGTAATTTCATTATTTTCTGTCTGTGGGATTTCATGTGTCCCACAAATTTAGATGTTTTGATTATTGCATCAGTAATTTTAGTTTTGCACAATGTTGTCCTTTTCTTCCTCACCACGACATAGTTCTCAAATCCGAATGAAACGATTTTCAGAGCCGATCAAGATGCCATGAGGGCTAGTTCTCATTTGTTCTGAATTTACAACCTAACACTGACAACTAAACACAAAGCCTAGTTTGAGGGACATTGAGAAAAGTCCAATTGGAGTTGAGTATTGTTGTGATCAGCATCTTGATATGCCACACCTGTGAGGTGGATGGATTATCTCGGCAAAGGAGAAGTGCTCACTAACACAGATTTAGACAAATTTGTGAACAATATTTGAGAGAAATAGGCTTTTGTGTACATAGTCGTTGATCTTTGAGTTCAGCTCAAGATGAAGGGGGTCAAAAACACAAGTGTTGTGTGTATAATTTTGTTAAGTGTATGTAATGTCTTGAAAAACATGTTGATACACTGTAAATGGTTAAGTGAAAAAATAAATGGCATTATATGTTCAATTGCTTACCCAGGAACATTTTTGATCTTTCTCATGTCCTTTATTTTAAGAATTATGAGTATTTGCCATTGATATCTTTTTTGTGGTAGCACTAAATATTGTCCTCAAGCTAAGCAGTGAAAATCATGTTTTTATCTAATTTGTTGGGAAAGTAATCTAATATTTAAAAAAAGTTAAGAAAAAAATCCAGATCTTAATATTCTACGTTTTATATAGCTGGGAAGGCAAGGGACATTACCTATTTCTATTTTGTTGCTCTAGCTTGTTGGGGAAGTGGTCATAAAATGGCAGTTAAGATTATTAAGAAAAGCAATTGGTTCTCTTAATCTCTCAAGTCATCTGTGTCGGAGGCGAAACAACAGGATGTCATTTCATTATTTAATACATATTTTTCTGTTTGTTTGTGCTTTCAGCACCATTTCTATTACTGTTGTGCATCATTCTTGTGAATCTGCATGTATAAGCTGTTTATCTGTTGCATTGTCAGGCTTCTATAATATAACTGTACTCATATGATGGGTTTTGTAGTCCACTGAAGTCAACAAATACATTTTTGTTGACTTCAGTGTTGAAAAAAAGTTATTAAGAAAATTTAAAGATTCTGAAGATGGAAGAACATGGGAAGAGTAACAGTTTCTAGGGTGTCATTACGCCATATTATGGAATGTTGCAGTACTCTAATGCTCTTTGTTTAATTTAGGGCTTGCTACTACTGTAGCTCATTGAAGTTGAGAAGAAAGAAGAACATTACGTTCTGTTGGATTCTGTCCACTTTCGATCCATGAACAAAATATATTCAACTGAGTGTCGGGAGAATGTTATTGGAATGAATCTAAGATGTTGATCTGTCATAGTTCTTATATGTTCTCCAAATGTTTTGGTCTTCAAAGGCATATATATTAAACCAAACCTTCAGCACATCCCCTCTACTATCTGGCTGCCTTCCAAAAACATAGGTGTATTCTATATTCTAACCTAATATGACCTAGTATAGTGTCCCTTATGAGATCTTGGCTCCACACACACTTATCAGGTTGTGTGGGGCTTCTCAATAATAGATACCAAATGTTTGCTATACGATCCCTCATATAGAACAAAATAGTGAAGCACCGTTCCTAAGTGTTGTGTTCTTTAACAAGAGTATAGAACAAAATTAAACCTATATTATCAGGAAAATACATGCTTTCTCACAATGGTGTGTTCCTACTTACAGTCCATGGCTTTTTTCACAAAAGGAAAAAGTATCACTGACCAATGTTGGGGTAGTCATCATATGCTTTCCTCTACCTGCCTTTTGAGGAATGAACATACATCAAATACCCGTACATTTCAGAAAAAGATTTGTTGTTGGTAAGCTAGATTCCAATCAAGCGTCCTGTTTTCCGCTTCTTTAGTCTTTCTTTGTGATGTCACTGATGCAATTTTAGTTGCAAGACCTGGTCTTGACAAATATCAGTGAAGGTGGGTATCTGACTATTGAGAGGTTCCCACGTTAACAGTAGATTGACCCCAGTGGTGTTTCCTACTGTGGTTTGGATCCAGTCACCTGATCCAGATGGTTCTCAGTCCTGTAGTATGTGTAAAGCACACAGGAGAAATATGTTGGATGACTTTGAGCCTATAAACAGAATTCTGTTCTACGTCTCTGCTTCTCTCATCTCGCTGTCTGTAGCTCATCTGTAATATGCGTATTGATCCAAGTGATCTGACCATGGCGTTTTCTGCCATGTGAGTGGTAGGTAAGGATGTTTAAGAACAGACCTGTCCAATGTAGTTGTAGGGATCCTGCTAGAACATGTTGTTGGGATCACACTGAGTTGTTTGTGTCCAGCCGGTGATGTTATTTGTCACCAGAAAGTGGTTTGTGATGTCCCCACCTGTGATTGTATAAATTCAACATTATTTGGGTAATGCCCTACAACAGTCCATCAGAAAATTATCTACAGGGTATCAACTTCCAAGAGAGGAAACAATAGATCAGTGCAGAAATCTCATGAATTCCATCATAAGGGTGAAGCTTATAACCTATTAAGGCAAGTATTCATAATAGTCTATGTCAAATGTTTTCAACCCAGAACTAGCTTAATTGACATTTGATTCCAAGTGCTATTTGTATGCCCTTTAGCACCTGGTAGTAGAATGAGATCCGTTTTCTGATCCTACTTGAGTTTGCTGAGCTAAATCATAGTGTTAAGATCAAAATTCTACTCCAAAATTAAAAATGTTAGACTTAATATAAAAACCATTTTCAAATGAATAAATAAAAAGTGAATCCTGCTAATGGAGGATGTAAAACAGATGCAAATGCTCTGGTATAACCTGCCAAGAGGAAAATCCCAAGTTTTTAGAATTACACATTTTATTCACTTTGAGTTATCAGCTCAACTCTTTAAATCATAATTAATTATCATATCATACATTTCCCCCTGCTTTCACTTCATTAAGTCAATGGAAAACTGACACCATGAGAAAGCAGAATAACATTGTATATGGCCACAGGAGCCGCCATCCTGAACCCGCAATGGCCATCCTTTTAGAACAGATATGAAAAACAGAAAATTGGTATCTGGAATCCATTCAATAATGTGTACATGACATATTCAGCTAAATCAAAGCTGAAATAATAAAAATAAAAACATCACATTAAGTGTGTTATTATGTGTTCAAAAATTATTTTGATTAGTAAATAAATTATTAATAAGATAACCTATTAACAAATGTTCCTCATTTTGTAGTAAGGGTGAGAGAACATGGTTGAATGTTTACCACTTAGAAGACTACTGACAATAATATGAGCAAGGGACCGTAAACTTAGTGATAAATAAATGAATGTATATAGTCTGACTCCATATTATTTATAAATAAATATGATCAAGAATGACCATAAAATATAGGAAAGCCTTAGAAAAGGTAGCTACTCCCTACATCACAAGCCTAACATTAAAATGGCATGTGATCCTGGATCCACCCAGACTGGTCAGAGATGCAGAATTTAGAGTACTAGGCTGGCAACACTGCTGGACGGGTCTGGATTGTTCAAATATAGGAGATCTGTAAATATTAATCAAAACAGAGGCTGTTGGGCTGGCATAAAGCAGTTTGACCCAGGCACTTAAAAATACATCACATCCAAACATTATAAGTGATTCAAACATGTATGGCCAATATTTGGTCAAATGGTTTTCGGACATCTAGTTAAATAATGGCAAATAATGGCTGCTTTAGAGTCCTTTTGAAAATGTGCATATAGAATTAGAACTTGCCAGGGATTAAACATGTCTGGTCTGGATAAACAATAGTTGACACATGCTTGTTCAACCTGTAAGCACCTTAGAGATTTCAACTTCACCTTAGAGAAGTTGAGTGTAGAATTGTATGAATGTATGCTTGTTATAGATTACATGCTTGTTATTTAGATTACAAAGGAACATCCATTTATCCATACACAGGAAGTCACATTATTCAGTGAAAACACAACAGTAATCAGCCAATGGGCTTACAGTAATGTGTTGTGTATTCTGGACTGAGATGTCTATATAGTAGAGAACTACCCAGAGATTTCTTTGAGTTCGAGTTTGTAAGATCTTGTTTGTAACATCATGAACAACTTTGGTTGCTGTAGATATGCTAATACATTCACCCTGGCGGTTGAAGTAGTTAAACAACTGCAACATGGGCTGTAGTTTTTCTCCCCTACAGTTTAGTTGAATAGCTTTTCCCCTAATGGGCTGACCAATTATCTATTTTGGCTTGTGCCAAGAAACTACAGGAAATTCTAAATGCGTGATAGCCTATTTCGCAGACCTGTCAGACGTTACTGAGGTAAAGTCAAATTTGAGAGCTGTTTGGCTATGTAAGACACATTTGTCCATAGGTGATATAGTTCATAGGTGATATAGTGATATAGTATAATTCTTTCATGCAAGTGATCGTGCTACACATAATGAATTAAAATTGGAAAGAGCTGAACTGACAATTCAAAGCAAATCGGTACTTAAAAATAAAAAATAATTCCTGTTATCATAATTATAACAGAACATTGGCACAGGCTATGTTTTACATCTTCCATTTACAGATTTTTTTTATTTGGAATTTGGTTTGTTTGATGTATGGTCTAACATTTTAATGGCTGAAAAAATAGATCTAACCATTTTTGATTTGGCTAAGCAAAGTCTGCCAATCTTATTCCACTGCTAGTTGCTATCGGGTATGAATATAGCATAAAGAATCGAACATCAACCAAGTCAGTTCTGGATGGAAAATAATATTTGACTATTATGGAAACTAATGATGGAACTTCTAAGATCCACAAGTTTTCCAGACCAATCTATTGTCTTCATTGTTGGGAGTTGACGGAACAATACCCAGTGGATTAAAGTCCGATGGACAGTTGAACCATACTAACCATTGTTATACGTTCAACAGATCGTGACATCACAAACCCTTTTCTGATGATACACCACGTCACTGACTAGACACAGACAACTGAGTGCGTGAGTACCAGCACCATGTTCTAGAAAGATTTCTACAACCACACTGGATTAATCAGTTCCAAATCTTCCTGATCACTCACCTGGCAGAACGATGCCAGGGTCAGATCACTTGGCTTCACATTTCAGTTTTAGATGACTCATCGACTCATCGAGATAACAGGAGAAGCTAACTGAGTACTGAAGGGCTCCACATACACCAGGTCAGAGTACCATGGGCCAGTTGACAGGACATGTCACAGGGTCCCAACATGGTGGAAGACACTGTTGTGGTGTTAATCTGGAAACTCACTATTCCATTACACACCTATACCGACTTAGTGTGTGTTAGGAAAACCAGGCAATTTGCAGGGTCCACATTACCCAGACTGCAATAACTGATATTGGAACTTTAAATCACTCTGATGCAAGACAGAGAAGGCTGAAGACAAGGATTACAGGACACTAGATCGGAAACGAACTTAATTCCTTACGATAAATTATCTTTAATATTTCATATGCATGAAGGCTTGTTTTTCACAAGACAGTTGGGAAACAGTACAATGGTAATCCAAATATTGGACTTTGACATATTTCGTCATAATGCCTAATGAGCAACATTATGATGGCTATCCTGGTATATTTGGATAGTGAATCCTTCCCTATTAAAAGTAATATCTTTCCCAATTTACAGGTAGAATTTTTCACAGGTACAATAGGATATACGAGTCTTTGTATGATACTGTAGCATAGATCATGATACGGACAAGGGGGGATTTAATTTTGAGGAATGTTTAATCATGATGTTATCTTTTTGATGTCAATATGTTTCTCGACCCTTATTATCTGAGGTGGGGGAGGGATTGATGACTGTCATACACTTAGCTGTGTATCAGAGTGGTGCGTGAATTATCTTGTTTACATTCATTTTCATTTGAGGAACAATAAGACCTCATTGATCAGATGCACCTTTTGTGGTTTTGTCTTAATCATAACATAAGAGCATGGGCCTTTTCAATAGGAATTGAATTGTACTTATAATATTTTATCAAACATTTAATGTATTTGTTTACATATGTGATGTGGGAGTGTAGAATTATATGCATGTATGCTTGTTATGTTTAGATTACAACAGAATATCAGTTTATCCATACACAGGAAGTCAAGATCACTCAAAGCGCGACAATAATCAGCCAATGGGCTTACAGTAATGTGTTGTGTATTCTGGACTGTGATTCCAATAAAGTAAAGGACGACCGGAGGTTACTTTGAGATAGGGTTTGTAAGATCGAGTTTGTAACATCATGAACAATAGATTCGAGTGCTGAAAAAAATTATTGAATTACACTCTCTTACCAGGTACGCAATCATTATTCCACCACTATACGAATGGCTGATTTCTTACAGTTGAGTGAAGTTTCGTCATTGTCTTTTTTTTGCAAAAAGCAAACACTGGCTTCAAATAATTATTTCAGAAAACGTTTGTTTTCAGTGGAATCAATGAGTAAGGGGGGTGCAAGAGCTTTATGGAATGTTTTCTAAAACTGCAGCCTTTCCAGATGGTAAAGCTTTTATTGTCACTGTTGTAAAATGTGAACCTAATTCCCTTTTGGTGCTATCTTTAGGTTTTGGCAGGTTTATGGTGTCAGAGGAAGCTGATACATCTGAAATTGTGGCACCTGATTTGGAAGACTATAGCTCTTAATAAAACTCTTTGAAGTGGTTGTTTATCTCTTTAGGATGTGTCAGGAAGATGTCTGCCCCTGACCGATTTTTATGGATTGCTCTATTTGCCTGTTCCACTTTTAGTTTTGTGGCCAGTAACCTCTCAGGCTTGTCCCCTAGTTCAAATAGTTCACTCAGCCTGTCATACAGTCAGCCTAGGAGAGTGAAAAAATCAATGGCTCATCTAGGGCTGCAAGTGTTTCTTTTTCTGTAAGTTGCATTTGCTTACCTTTTTACTGTAGAATTGTAAGAGATCATGTGACCACTCATGACCACTTTAAGAGTTTCTCATAGTGTGGAATCAGATAACTCTCTAGCCTCTTTACTGTTGAGGAATTCTCAGACACCTTTTCTATGAACAAGGTGTTTTAAAATCACTTATTAAAATGCAATATAGTTGGACTTTGAATTGACCACATTGGTTCTCAATATGGATATTCTTAGGAAATAGTCCATTTTGGAGTAAGATTTATGGACTTGGAAGTAGAATGAATGATTTCTTTTGTACGGCATGTTGTGGTCTCCAAATTATTAGATTAGACTATTGAAAATTTGTGTAGAGGTAATATGTGGTGGTGTACGTGCAGACATAAAGATATGAATCAAAATAATTGGTAAAACTTTACTTGAAGTGTAGTGTCATAACATGTTCATAACTCTGTCGTAACCATGACATAATGTGTAATGGTAGGTGATATATTATATCCTGTCATAACATGGTCATGACACTGTAATGATACATATATTTTGAAATATGATGACATTTTTATGACTGGTTATGACACCAATGCAAGTCAATCAAAACATAACAAACTATTCTGTAACACCAGTCTTCTTATAATCAGTATTTTAATCCATCAGCATAATAATGCAAGAAATGATGTCAGATATTTACCTAACCCAATGCAACGTTTCTCATGACTAGGATGCCAGCAGTAGATTTCAGGAGCAGGACATGAAATTATCTTTGTGACTAATAACCAACATAAGGGCATGTGCAGCGAGGTGATTGGCCTGTCTCGTTCCAATGATTATGGTCATTATGCGTCTTTTGTATTTTTATAACCTGTATTTTTTCAGTTCAAGTAAAGTGACACAGGATGGTCATAATGCTGTAAATGCATAAACTGTAGTTTGTCACCTTCCCCAATGCTTTTTTTTCTCATGAATAGGATGCCAGCACTAGTAGATTTTAGGAGAGGGACATGAAATCCTCTTTGTGAACAAAGATAAACATAAGACATCCTCTATGTGACTAACGACCCACATAAGGCCATGTATCGCTAGATGATAGGCCTATTTGGTTTGTATGATTATGGTAATTATACTTCTCCTGTGACAAATAACTAACATGAATCCTACACGGTTAATATTCAGACAGCTCTGTTTGCAAAATGTGCTCTGTATACCTCAATAACGAGGGGTCAATCGGCAAAACACTGAACAACTTTCATGGTTGTAGATTTCCAGAAGAAGAAGCCAATATTGAACACACTGCAAAGAGTTATTTAAACACGATTCAATTTGGAGGACAATTCAAGGAACCCTGTATGATTTCACAAACTTTCTTTTTAGTAAAAATGCAGTAGGCCTAGCACAGCGTATCCCAATCTTCCTGTTTTTCTATTATGATAATCAGTGTTTTACATTAGTCAAGTGTGCATGAGGGGTACAATTTTAATCAGGTTTGTGAATGGGTTAACAATAAAACCTTGAAATCAACCCTAACCCTAATAAGCAGCCAGTGTAAAGAGACTAGAACTTGAGTAATGTGTTCAATTTTTTTGTTCTAGTTAGGATTCTAGCAGCCATGTGCAGCACTAATTGAAGTTTATTCATTGATCAGGGTAACCAGAGAAAAGGATTGCCGTTGTTTAATATGGAAGTAACAAATGCATGGATTCATTTTTCTGCATCAGTTATATTTTTGCAATGTTTTAAGATGAAAATAAGCAACTCTTGAGATATACTTTATGTACTTTATTTTTGGGATATAACCATGCAGCGGTCGAGGGTCACAATGAGATCTGCCAATAAAGCTCTGAGTTTCTTGGGTCCTAAAATGAGCATTTCTGTTTTTCTTGAGTTTAAAAGCAAGCAATTATCTATCATTCACTTCCTAATATCTGAAGCACAAGCTTCCAAAGTAGCACATATTGAGGTTTCTCCATACTCCATCGAACTATATACTGGTCAAGAACTACAGGAAACGTATGATCTCTGTAAATGAAAGGTTTCTGTACCAAAAATTAAGTTCTGCTTTTCTGATGTATCAAATACTTATGTCATGCAATACAATGCAAATTAATTGTTTAAAAATCATACAATGTTATTTTCTGGATTTTTGTTTTAGATTCCGTCTCTCACAGTTGAAGTGTACCTATGGTAATAATTACCTCTACATGCTTTGTAATTGGGAAAACCTGCAAAATCATTGTGAGGGGGAGGTGACGGACAGCTCCGCCATCTCCCGCATTTCCTTGTTTTCCCAATGGCCATGAACTCATCCCGGTCTCCTTCATTTGTCTTGTCTCCAATTGTCACTCACACCAGGTCCCAATTAAGTCATTAGTATGTGTTTAAATGTTTCTCCTCTGCTCCCCTCGTTTGTCAGTCATTGTTCCATGTTACAGTGTGTCCCGATGTCAGTGGTGAGTTTCGTTTTCATTTGCCTGTTTGCTTTATCAGTATTATTTGAAAGTGCTCGGTGTTTTCTGTTTTAAATAAAAGGATTTCATCGACTGCCACTCTTGCCTGCGCCTGGTCTGTTTGCTCCACTACATCCCGATTGTGACAATCAGCAGTATATCAAATACTTGTTCTCCCCACTGTAACTGTGTGTCATCAGCAAAACAGTGAAATTTGACATTGTGATTCCGGATTACATCACCAAGAGACAGCATATATAGTGAGAACCATAGTGGGCCTAGAACTGAGCCTTGAGGACTATACTACAGGTACAGTTATAGGTATAGGTACACCAAAACATACTTTGATTTGTTAGAGGATATACCATACACACATACAAACTGATATTTTTCAGATAAATAAGATTGAAACCAGGCTAGAACATGTCCATGTAGCCCAATATGGGTTTCCAGTCTCTCTAAGAGAAGGGAGTGATCAATAGTGTCAAAAGCAGGACTCTGATCAAGAAGCAACAGGGCGGATGCGGAACCTTTGTCTGAGGCCATTCGAAGGTCATTTGTTACCTTCACGATTGCAATCAGGTCTAGCTGACAATTTGTGGGTTTAGAACTCATTACAAATTTAGTGAATGTGTCAAGCGATACGGGATAAAAAAGTCCCAGTGTCCCCACTGACACCTGGTCAGAGAGCTTCAGGACATTCTTAGGACAACTGAGATTTTGGGACTATAATGTTTGTATTTGTTTTCTGATGGTGAACATCTTTTCATCAAAGCAGTTAATGTATTTGTTACAGCAAAAGTGATCAAACTGTGTCAAAGATAACATTTTGATTGTATGGCATTGCATTGCAGAATGGAGTGAGGGCCTTCTTTCTTCAAGATCCCTTTTACCTTGTACAAGTCACCCATTTTACTACCACTGAAACACCCCCAGACCATCACATTGCCTCCAGCATGCTTGACAGATGGCGTCAAACACTCCTCCAGCATCTTTTAATTTGGTCTGTGTCTTATGAATGTTCATTGAGAACACCTCAAATGTCGATTTTTAGGTCCATAACACTTTTTCTCTAGTGTCTGTGTTCCTTTGTCCATCTTAATTGTTTCTTTTTATTGGCCATTCTGAGATTTTTTAACTCTGCCTCGAAGGCCAGCATCCTCTTTACTGTTGATGTGGAGACCTGTGTTTTGTGGGTACTAGGCTATGAAATGAAGCTGCCAGTTGAGAACCTGTGAGGTGTCTGTTTTTCAAACGTGACACAAATGTATTTTGTCGTCTAGCTCAGTTGACCCACTCCTCTTTCTGTTCTGGTTAGAGCCAGTTTGCCCTGTTCTGTGAAGAGAGTAGTACACAGCATTGTGTACTAAAATGCTGTTTATGAAAATGTCATGTTGGTCATGAAGAGGATGTCTTGTCCTGCTTGTGAAATCTGCTGGCCTCCAAGTCATGAGAAATGTTGCATTGGGGAAGGTAAATATCTGACATTACTTCATGCTTCCAGATTTCACTTCATAATTATATTGATATATAGCATTTATCATGAAATGTAATATATAAATACTGTTCATGAGAAGCCTTGTGTTACCAAATGGTTTGTTATGTTTTGACACACCTGTGTAGGTGTCATAACCAGTCCTAAAAATGTCATAATATTTCTAAATATGTGTCATCACAGTGTCTTGAACATGTTATGACACATTAGTATATGATATGTCAGCTGACATGATACATTAAGATATAGTTATGACCATGTTATGACACTTCACTTAATGTAAAGTGTTACCAAATAATTAAAGACACCTGGATATATGTACATTAGTGTTACTAAGATCTGTCTGTAAGTCAAAAATGTAACAGAAAATAATTATCATTAATGTTTAGGACATACAGGCCCCTTCAAAATATTGGAACGGTAAGGCAAATTCCTTTGTTTTTGTTGTTCACTGAAGACATTTGGGTTTAAGATCAAAAGATGAGTATAAGACAAGAGTTCAGAATTTCAGGTTTCATTTCCTGGTATTCACATCTAGATGTGTTAAACAACTCAGGACATACAAACCTTTGTTTGAACCCACCCATTTTTCAAGTGAGCAAAAGTATTGGAACATGTGACTGACAGATGTTTCTTGTTGCCTAGGTATTGCCTTTTAGGTTGATTGTTCAAACATTGAATAGCTCTGCATGACTAGTCTAAGTTTCCATCCTCGGTTTAAACCTATAAAGACTGCATTTCTTGTTAAAGGAGATAAACCAACATGAAGACCATAGAGCTGTCTATGGTAGAAAAGCAAGCCATTGTCAAGCTGAGAAAAGAAGAAAAATCATCCAGAGCCATTGGACAAACACTGGGCATAGCAAGCACAACAATTTCCTGAAAAAAGAAAGAAACTACTGGTGTACTGAGCAACAGATGTCAAACAGGTCGGCCAAGGAAAATAACAGTAGTTGATGACTTTTAGAGGGGGACTGCAGATGTTAAAAAAAGTGACCGGGAAAGAGCTATTTCCATGAATATTATACCTTCCACATGGGTGGGTAGACATGGACTGGTGTTAAATAAAGAAATAGTTGTGAAAGAGTATAAATCTTGCAGCGCCTGCAATGTCAAAGCACATGTTCAAGAAAGCACATGTACAGGCCCGTCTGAAGTTTGCCAATGAACATCTGAATGATTCCGAGGAGAACTGGGTGAAATTATTGTGGTCAGATGAGACCCAAATTGAGCTCTTTGGTATCAACTCAACTTGGCGTGTTTGGAGGAGGAGGAACACTGTCTATGACCCCAAGAACACCATCCCCACCGTCAAACATGGAGGTGGAACCATTATGCTTTCAGGTTGTTTTTCTGCTGAGGGGACAGGACAACTTACCAGGGGCCATGTACCATCAAATCTTGGCTGCGAACCTCCTTCCCTCAGCCAGGGCACTGAATATTGGTCATGGATGGGTATTCCAGCATGACAATGACTGATCATTTCTTTGTCAATGTGCAAATGTACAAAATTAGCAGGGGATCAGATACTTTTTTACCACACTGTAGAACTGAAAATGTCTGTCAGAATAGCCAAAAAAGGCTGACAGAAGTTTCAACAATATCAGCAGCAAGCATCTCTTCTACACTCTGATCGGCAATTGCCTGACATCCAGCAGAAAGGTGACAGGGACACTGAAGGTTCAGGTTGGAATTACCATTATTAATGCTGTATTGCACCAGATGGGCACTCCCCACAACACCAGAGGTGGTGGCGAAGCTGTATTAAATCTCATGCAGCAGGTTAAAAAGACAACATTGTTGTTCTTGCTCCATGTCCTCTGAGTTCTTCTCCCAAACCAATTGAAACGCCTTACCTGCGACTGGAGATATTATTGTCAGACTGAGTGAGCCCTGGAGGGCTCAGGGATTGTCTTGCTTATTGATTGTCTGTCTCCTTTGTTGCCACTAGGTCCCTAAGATCCATAGCTGGAGTGACAGTTGGTAATGGGATTTGAGTCAGATCGGGCATGGCTAGTGTAAACCTTTTCCCTGGGGGCTCTACACTGGGGTGCTGTCTTCTGACATGTTGCTTGACAGGGGTAGCAGGAACAACTCCAAGAGAAATGGGGGGAGAGCCATCAAAGGTTATTGCCTCAGCATGAAGATCCAGTTTCTCACCCACCTTGCATAAGAAGTCCAAACCCGACAGACTTTGGCGACGCAAACGTGATGATTAAAGGTTCTGCCAGCTATGTTTTAATCCACGCAAACAGTGACCAGTGGGGCACCAACAGCTTCCAAGCTGGTGTAGGGAGGCAACAGGTTGGGGTGGGTCAGTGGAACAGTGGAACCTGTATCAAGGAGGGCCCATATACTCTGACCTTTAATTTACACAGGAATGTGACAGCTGTCAGGGGCCTGAAGGACTTGTTGCCGGAGGGCAAGCTGGACATAATTCATTGTTGGTAGTCCTTCTCTGGGTGAGGATTTTGTTGTGGAGCTCAGTGGTGCCCCTACTGCTCTGCTCTCCCTGTTTCCTAAGCGTTGTGGATCTACAGAGAGCTTACATTCCAAAAGGGAGCAGTATCTCATCAGGTGGCCCTTCTGGCCAGCAAATTTGATGTGCTACTTTAACACCAGCCTGGGAAAAGCACAAGGTCACAGGTCTGTCAACTGCTGGTCAAGGTGAGGGGTTTAGGAGTTACATTTGGTATGTTTGTGGCCTCAGTTGCAAGGGCCATGACCACAATCTGAGAAATTCGAATATGCCTTTCTTACCAAATAACGAACCTCAACTGCAAAAAGGCCTAGTTTCTCCCCTCTGCTTCTGGGTTTGTTAAGTGAGCTCTTGACGCTTCATGACAACTGGCATCGGCTGACCGAAACGTAAAGCTATCGTGGCTGTTATGGCCTCGGGGTCCTGCATCTACAGTTCTGTAACGTCCAGTAGGACTCACTGGGCTTCCCCTTCCAGTGACATAGCCAGCTGCACTGTTCTTTCCATCATGGACCACTTGTTAGCTGCTGCCACCATATCAAATTTGGCTCTGAAGTCTTCACACGATGTCTGTTCATCAAATTTGCCCAACTAACGCCTCTCACAGTGAGCTCCACAGATGACTTAATCATCCTTCTCCCCCCGGTATTGTTATTGTGTCCCTATCACAAAAGCTTTGTCTAGTAAGCATCCTGGCTAATGTAATCAGTATCATTTGAATGGGAATCCCGATTCACCATAGCATTATCGCTAACATCCACACACACCTCACTTTTCCCTGGCATTTCTATAGCTGGGCTTGTGTCACTATTGTCGAGAGAGACAGCGCTAGTCTGAGAACTGTCACAATGAAGGTGTAGCCCGTCCAGCCATCCTACAACACCCCAGTAACCCATATTTGCCCCCTGCAGTAATAAGGGTTACATTTCTTCCTCACTGAGAATTCTTGTTAGTTTTTCTCCAGTTTAGTTTCCTCACTCCACTTGTTCAATGCGCCCTCTTGTTCAAGTTGTAATCTCAACATGGGCCAAGTCATCCTACTCCCTTCTACAGCTGAGGTCCAATTGGCTATACTCTCTCTGTTGTAGCTTTCATGGAGGCCGCTATCTTGGTTGGTCTGTTTAATTTCATCTATGAAGTCAGTGGCTCTGTCACTCTGTTCACGCTGGAGGCATGAGTTGCTGTCCACGTTAGCCAGTGTGAAACTGCTTCTGGTCTGTACTTTAGAGGGTTAGAGGGTAAGTTTGCGCCCTGTACTTTTTCTGCTCGTTGGGCCGCTTGTTGCTTGTTTGTTCCATCTCACTGCTGGCTATGGTTAGACTAAGCTAAAATTATCGAGAAATAAGGCATAGCTAAATATCCCACTTCTGACACCAGTGTGGTGTTTACAGGTTTTCCGACCATTTAGTTTACTTGACTCCAAATAAGGCAAAAAGAGAGACTTTTATTTACTGCCATATTATGTTTTTGTAAAACAATACAGGTCTGGGTATTAGGGAGCTGCACATTACAATAAACCTAGCCTGAAAACACTACAGCTAATCTTAGCGTTAAGTTCTGGGGAACATCTTTTGCTGAGGCACACTTCCGAGAATTCACGTGCCATATTTACCTGTTCCGGAAACCCTTCTTTCCTATTACTGTAACAACCTGATAAACCAAGAAATCAATAGGGCATATTCAGAGCATTTGGGTGATCCAGAAGAGGATTGGGAGAATGTCATATGGTCAGATGAAACCAAAATATAACTTTTTGGTACAAACTCAACTTGTCGTGTTTGGAGTGTTGCCCAGCGACAGCCCCAAAACATCACTGCTCTAAAGCAGATCTGCATGGAGGAATGGGCCAAAATACCAGCAACAGTGTGTGAAAACCTTGTGAAGACTTACAGAAAACATTTTACCTCTGTCATTGCCAACAAAGGGTATAAAGCAAAGTTTTGAGATAAAATTCTAATTTTCCACCATCGTTTACCAATAAATTCATTAAAAATCCTACAATGTGATTTTCTGGATTTTAGTTCTTATTTTGTCCCTCATAGTTGAAGTGTGCCTATGATGAAAATTACAGGTCTCTTTCATCTTTTTAAGTGGGAGAACTTGCACAATTGGTGGCTGACTAAATACTTTTTTGCCCCACTGTATATCCAAAAAGAGTGATAGATAGACTTAGCATTTATTTTCATTGGGAAGAGAAGGCATTTATCAAAAGCAATCGCTTTTGCTTGTGAAAACACAATCCCACTCATTACATCACATTCCAATTAAGTAATTTTCTTGTTCTGAGCTAAATTTGAACAGGGCACAGGCTCATGCTTCAGAGGCATACTGTTTCCAAAATGAATACAAACAACTTTCAGCTGGTGTCAAACATGCCTACCCGGGTGCCAAGGCTAGAGTGTTATGTAGCCTGGGCTGAACTTGCTTGCTGAGCAACCAAACCTGTGAGAACATGGTTTTGAGAGAGAAATATTGTTGACTGAAATTGTTATATAATTTAGAAATTATTTTATTATAATTCATTGTCTCATTCCTTGTTCGGGGTATTAACTGAGAAGCCAAAATTAATCAGTCAGGCTCCAGCCTGGAGTCACCACTGGTCTTAGTATCTGCATGCACAGTACAACTACTACCAGGACAACACTTGCAGGTACAACACACTTGAATATGGAATGAAAATGGTAAAAATAGACACTCTGTAAATATTGCTATGGTGAGAAGCCTGGATTCAATCTCAAAGCAGATTATAGACATTGGGTTTTTTAAAGGAAAATTATGTTGTGTCTACATAATTCACTATGAATGGTAATCTCTTCGAAAATTGCCTTTAATGGCCTATAAATGCCTATAATCCACTTTTGGACTGACTCCAGGCCTTAGCTGAAGGTACCATTTCTTTCCGCATTTACCCTCGGGGTTGCAAGAGCATGTGCCCTCCTTTGCCTCTTCTCTTCAGTTGTGTTTGGTTGTGTGGGCAGTTTTCTTTATGAACAAACAAAACCAATGGTGGGACTAGATCTGAAAATACATGGTTGATGAGTAACACTCAATTAAGGTTAAAGTCACCGCAACTAATTGTATCCTTCTACAAAATAGGTTCCTTTTCCTACCCTTTGATATTTAAGTAGATATTACTAACCGTTTTGAATTTCTCAAGGCTGTCATATTCATTGAAGTGCACTTTAATATAGACCACATAGACTGTGTAACATTTTATTGCATTGGACTAATAGTTTAAACTGTTAAGGATTTTACAAGAAATCTATGTCATTCTTTTAATATATCAATCAAAACACTGCTTGTACTCACACATGGTAGGGCCTGTAAACTAAATGTAATTTCTACAAATGAGTAATAAGTGCAATTACCGATTCCACAAAAATTGTATAACCATGTCGTTACTGTACATTGTAATTCCTATTAAACAGTTGTTACTACTGTTATTAATGTGTTATTTATATAGTAATTGACACTAGTGAAGGGGTTGCAAAAAGTAAACAAATCACAATTAATAAAAAAGTATTGGTACACACTTGTATAATTAATGTCCCACACTCCATAATGCTTGTTAGAGCAAAAACCATGAAATGCAAGGAACAGTACGTAGACCTCAGAAAGAAAGTTTGTTTGATGCAAAGAAATTGGGAAGGATATAGAAAATATTCCACCATCCCACACCTGCTGTGGACTGAAATGGGGCCATGAAATTGGATAGGGGAAAGACAATCGGGTGAAAAACTAATTAATTTTAAAAGTGTAAGGGTCAAGAGACATGCTCAGCATTTATAGTTGTGTTGTCTTGTTGTGTAGATAGCCATTACATTTCTTTGCACTCAGCGGCACTGTCGTGCAAAGGTTGGGTTGTTTGGTTGTAGAGCATGAAAACTTCACAGAACAAGTATCTGTATAGTTGGTAAGCAATATAATAGCTATCTAGCTAGATCTGTGAAGACGCGAACAACAATTTATTTCTGGAAGGGTGAGTTTGAGACATTTTAATGTATAAAATAAATTGAGGATGAGGAGAAGAACAATGAGTTGGAAGGACTGACTTGCATACAGTTAATTATAAGGAAAGAGAGTAAACACAAAAAGGAGGTTGTCAACGAGGCCTTAGAATGTGTCTCGAGCAGATGAGGGAGAATACAGTGTGCTTCTTCAGCAGATGCGTAAGATAGACGAAGAGGTGTATTTAAAATATTTTAGGATATCGGCTAATCGTTTCATCGATCTTCCGCATCGCTTGGAACTCTTTATTACAAATCAAGCCACCAACTTCATGCAAATCTAATGAAGCCCTTTCAAAGTAAACATATTTTTATTGATATTCTGAGTTAAATCATAATCAGACAAAATATTTGATTAATTATGGATTTATACTTAATACTTGTAAATGTTCTGCCCTCCTTTACTTCCATAGCACATTTAGATGTATTGTATTTATGTTAATTGCACACATACATACTACATATATTTTATTCTTGTAAATATTCTGCCCTTCTCTATTTGGTTAGATGCAAACTGCATTTTGTAGCCCTGTACTTATTCAATGACAATAAAGTTGAATCTTAGATTACACACTCAAGTATAAATCAGGTAGGCACAGTATGAGGCATAGTATGATTGCAACTGGATCCGACTAACTTGTCTTCATTGAAGATTTGAGTGCTACCGACAGCAGCAGCATGATGAAAACTGAACTGTAAAGAGACCTCTTGTCTTTTCACCCGCTTTGAATCGACCTGAGCATGCCTTTCACATACTGAAGACCAGACTGAAGGCTAAGAAGCCCTGAAACAAGCATGGATTGAAAGCTGCTGCAGTTCAGGACTGGCAGAGCATCACCAAGGAATATATCTAGGAACTGGTGATGTCTGTGGTTTGCAGATGTCAGGCAATGATTATATGCAAATTACATGCGACAAATAAGTACACATGACTACTTTATTGTACAAGAATATTAATCTGTCCAAATATGTTTGTACTAAAAAATTCACAGACTATCTAGAACACATTCTGTTATCCATAAAAGGTTTATCAAAAATGCATGAACATATCACTATATTGTTGCTGACAGTCTGCAGCTTACGTGCTGGATTTCAGGTCCAGAAAAACTAAATATTAATCACTGATAAAATCATAATTAATCATTTTCGTTCACTTTACCAAGAGGCACCTCTGCAGTCAGGCCCTGACTTTGTCCTCCAGGCACATAGATATGCCTTGAGGCACCCCAGCTAGGACCTCACAGTACGGTAATTGGGGCCCCCCGTTGAGCAAATCCAGAGGCGGTGGCAGTAGTGGCTCATCGACCCACCCCTCCAAGGGTGGTACTGGAAGCTCGGGTCTGGGTGACTGGTACTGGAGGCCTGTTTGCGGGGGAACGGTGTAGGTGGCACTCAGTTCCCGAGCGTAGAAGGCAGAAGAGTCTCTTCGTCCTCCTCCCCAAGCTGCAGGGGCCCCACGGAGTAGTGGTAAGGAATCCACCCCCCATAACTGCCCCTACAGATAATATGGGGGATCTCTTGGGCTGGTCACTGGGCCTGCCTCCGAGAACGCCGACGTGGTGTCCGCCGCCATTGTCCCCAAACATGTTCAAACACTGCGGATCTCTTCTGCCGGGGTTTGCTTCTCTCTCCTGGTTGGGTTATTCATTCTGTCGTGGTGTTGTTTAGGCAGGACACGAGGCACATTGTTAGGGAATATGATCTATTGGATTGAGATCTGGGGAATTTGGAGGTCAAGTGAACAACTTTTTCCTCAAACCATTTTTGAAAATATTTGCTTCGTGGCAGGGTGAATTATACTGCTGAAAGAGGGCCAATGCCATCAGGGAATACCATTGCCATGAAAGTGTGCACATGGTCTGCAACAATGCTTAGGTTGCTGGCAAGTGTAACATCCACATGAATGGCAGGACCCAAAGTTTCCCAGAAGAACATTGCCCAGTGCATTACACTGCCTCTGCTGGCTTGCCTGCTTCACATAGTGCACCACGATGCCATGTGTTCTCCAGGTAAGCAATGAACACGCATCCGGCCATCCACTGATGTACCAGGAAGTGTGATTAATCAGACCAGACCAGCTTCTTACTTGCCCCGTGGTCCAGTTCTGATGACCACGTGCCCGTTGTAGGCACTTTTGGCAGTGGACAGGGGTCAGCATGGGCAGTCTGACTGGTCTGTGGCTACACAGCTCCCTACGCAACATACTGCGATGCACTGTGTTCTGACACCTTTCTGTCAAGACCAGCATTAATGAGATGATAACTGATAATGAGATCAGTGTTATTCACTTCACCTGTCAGTGGTCATAATGTTAAGGCTGATCACTGTATAAAGGTTTTGGAGCTTGCAAGGCAAAGCCAAACCACATTCTGCACATATAACAACAGCATGCCTCCATAGTAAAAGTGTGGTGCTAAACTGGCCTGTTTGCTGTCCAGATCTGTCACCCATTGGAAATATTTGGCACATTGTGAAATGAAAAATAGACCCCAAATTGTTGTGCAGCTGAAATCCTATATTAAGCACGAATAGGAATACATTTCACTTTCTGAACTACAGTAAATTGTCTCCTCAGGTCCCAAGTTCTTATAGAGTACTGTTGAAAGACGAGGTTACAGTTGTAAACATGCCCCTGTCCACATTTATTTTGAAAACATTAAAAACAAGAACATTTCTTAGTTTCAAAATACATCCACTATTGTTGCTTGGGTACATTTTTTATTTCTCTAGTAATAGCATACTATTCTTGATTAGTATCCTTATGGATTTTTATCTCCAAGACAGTGTATGGGTATTATACGATTCATCAACTTTGACAAGGAATTTAACACGGAGGATCTTGATATCCTTACAGTTTTGATTATTGGTTAAGTTATTATTATTTGAGTCCTTTTGTTAGGGCTAGCTGTTATAAGAGTGTTTTCACTCATTTGTAATGTTGGGTCCTCAGATTGGCATCTGCTTTAGGCCCCCAAATCATTAAGTTCACCACAGAGGCAGAAGCTGTGACCAGATGATGTGATGATGATGTGAGCCCCCATTGGCAAGGAAGCAAATCTGGCTAATACTGCATCAACTTCTACAGCCATGCTTCCTCACAGTGATCGTGTCTTCTTGACACCAGCCGCAGTTGATTAACCACCCAGACACTCCAAGAGGTGAGCTTTCTTTACAGCAGTAATCAATAGTAAGCTGTTTTCCCAAGAATTGCAGTAATACAGATTGACAAAGGGGACTGGTTTTCAGTCAAATCTGTAGACTCTACCCAGAGGCCACTATGACTTTGTTACAGACAGATACATGGAATTGAAGAACCTTAGGTATGCTTTAAGGTCAGCAAACAATCTCATTCTTTAGTTGTGTGAATGCCGCAAGGCAAACTATTGCCATTAAAGCTGGAGGGATGTATTGTATTAATTCAACAAAGCTACTCATTTCTAGAAAGGAGTCATGAGCATGTCAAGGTGGTTCTTATGTTATAATGTTCTTAGCAGCAAGGGCCTGCCTGCCAAGGTTTAGGACTGAAATAATCATGGCATGCCCAATGTGGTTACTATAGGATCTATTTTGAGGATGATGAATTAACTGACAAGGCAGATTAATTTACTGACAACGCTGATGCATTAACTGACAAGGCTGATACATTTACTGACATTTACTGACAATGATGATTAATCTACTGACAAGGATGATGAATTTACTGTAATGGATGATGAATTTACTGAAAAGGATGATACATTTACTGACAAGGATGATGAATTTACAGTTTCTTTCAGTAACTGCGTTAGAATGTCTGGGGAAAGCAAGTGCCCCATCCTACTATCAAAGTTTTGAATAAATGAAGCCCCAACATATTCTCTAAAATCTTTAGACTATTGGTTATCACTCTTGAGATTGTTGTATGGTTGATGGGCTCTTTCATACCCTGTTCTGGATTAAAATAACCCTCAGACATTGCTAACTGCCTGTCCCCACACTCTAAGTAAGTCCTCTGTAAGGGACCTCGAACAGTCTTTGAATAATGTAGATGAGGCTTGATTCATAGTGTTAACGTGTGATTCATAGTGAAGTACTGTATTGATGATACACGCTATAATCAGCAAACAGCACTTGTTCTATCACATGTCACGGGGCAAGACACAGGGAACAGACACAGCATCTGTCTTATGGGTCCTAGAGGGTGTTTATTAGCAAAAAGTAGAAGAAACTAAGTGGAACTGGCAAATAAAATGACACCCCAGAGGCAAGGAACTGCTTCCCACTCTTATCTCTCCCCAGAACCAGAACTGCTCCCCTAGGAGCCTTTTTAACTCCCCAATGACGAGGCCTGATTGGGGCATCGTCTAGGGGTGGCAGCCAAGCTGCATTTAAAGATGGCAACTTGGATGCGTTCAAGGGCCCTATTTTACAGGTTGTTCTCCCAGGGCCGTTGGGCCGCCGTTGATACGGGAGAGGGTGCGTTCATGCCACACAAGGAAGGCGTGAAAACATAATCTTACAGTCAGTCTACTATGATTTCCTAAATAAAGTATGAAACTAGCTCACTCTGAATATGTAAACGCTGTGGCATTCAACCATGAAAACATTAAATTATTATACATAATATCACAGCCAGTATGAAGTATCTCACTTTAAATCAAACACATAGGCCTGAACTGCCAAGGCAGGCATTAAAACATTAGGCTCCATCAGAAATAGAAAGTATTCAGGGCTTATCTCCCTTGTGTGTTTCAATTTTGAGAGCACAAGGCACACACGCATTCTTCGTGTTGAAGATAGAGATTATTTAATCAAAATCCATTGTCACTGAGTTCTCTTTCAAAGGACTACAACTTAGTTTGTTGAGGCATGAAGTCAGCATGTATGATCTGACTGACGTTTTAATCCACCACAGAGAATACAAGAGTCTCTCAACTCTATATGAAGTCATAGGAAGGACGATGATGACCGTTATGGGTAGGTAGAATACAGCAGCTGCAATTGGTAAGATATGGAAACTCCTGACCTCCCTGCACACCATTACTGAATAAACACATACATTTATCATCCTCAATAGGGATTTGATAGTAAACATTGGCAGTGATTCTATCAGTGCAAAAGTCCTACACCATGGCAGACTGCTGCTGCTCATAAGAATATTTGACAAGCCCCAATCCCTCTCTATAAATTAATAGTGATGTTGATTTAAAACTTTACCCTGGCTTTGACTGCAATGGCTTGACCTGCAGGCTTCAAATATACCTAGACTAAAAATAATGGGGTTTGATGGCATGGTGCTTGAAGCAATACCTTACTAAAGTGCTTTCAATCCTAATGATAACCTCTAATAACTAACTTGCAATGCAACATCTACGCATTTTACTGAAAACAGTATGCTTTGTCTGACTGTATTTCAGCCAAGAAAATTATACTCCACTTTCACTTCACTTTATGAGTGTTTCATCAAATGCGAGCAAATCTGCAGGGGGAGTCATGGTGACACTGAAATTATATATATTATTGTATGCCGTTTATGTATAAACAATTAATTTTGGCCTGCCTAATATGATGGCTATGTTTCAGATTTTTGTAAATGTATGTGTCTTGATGGAGAGTTTGAAATACAAATTCAAAAATCAAGACTAGACATTGACAGCTCTCTAAGTATGCACTAACAATGTAAACAAACATGTTAGCCTTAAGCTAACAGTAAACCTTAGTTGCATGGCTTGCTTCCAAAATAAGAGGGGGGCATATAGCTTTTTAGGGACAATTAAGAAAAGAAGTGTGCTAGCCAGGAAGAAAGGTTGAAAAAAGTAAATAAATCCCATTGTTTGTTGGAAGTTGCAATAACGATGTCAATGGTCATTATGCCAGTGATGCTATAGACTGTGTCCTATTCTTGGGAATAGGACACAGCCATTAGCAAAGCCATAGAACTCCTGTAACGAAGTGGATGTTTGTCAAATCGTCATAATGTCATAATTGTAAAAAGCCCAAAATGGGGTTCTGCAAGACTCATTTTGATATTTGTCTGTTTT
Organism: Esox niger; assembly: GCA_016801105.1. Classification (NCBI taxonomy): domain Eukaryota; kingdom Metazoa; phylum Chordata; class Actinopteri; order Esociformes; family Esocidae; genus Esox; species Esox niger. Next base: position 28,650 of record JACXGJ010002685.1, on the reverse strand, counting down.
CACTCCATGACATTTAGAAAGTTGTCCATTTTTAAATTACTGCAAAATTCTTCCTCTCATTCATTTTCATGCGGTCTTCATACATCATCAGTTATGTTGGCAATGTGCTATATTTTTTAGATCTTCGAATCCTTCACATGTGTCCATCTTGAAGAATCTTAGTGCTTGAACTGTAGAACTACAAACACTGTAAAAGAAAGCATACTGCATCAAAGCTGCAAGGACCAGGTGGTTTGAATATTTCACTAACTGCTTATAGCACAATGTAGAACATAATTGCATTATGTGTTAGTGTGCATTAGTTTTGATTGAACTACGGCACACAATTAAAATCCACATTATATTGAGATGAATAAATGACAACAGAGACAGAGATTCTATTCTAAAGAATGGGTAATAAAGAACGGGCTATACAATTGCAGTGTCTGTATGTAACGATTTACTCTTTTTATAGATTTAAAATACAATAATTTTTATATTAGATTAAACTTTATTGTCATTTAACAAGTTTAGTACAAAGAAAGGCAGTTTGCCTTTAACAAAACGTGCAAATAGAAGAGAGCAGAAAATGTACAAATATTAAGTATATGTATATTACAAGTGGAATATATGGATGTGTAATGAAGGCAAATGCAGTACAAATGGCAATACTAAATTTGCAATTAAGGCAAATAGAGGAGGGCAGAAAATATGCAAGAATTAAGTACATGTTACAAGTGGGATAAATAGATGTCTGGGTCCAAATGACAATTCTAAATGTGCAATCGAGGCAAATTGAAGGAGTAGCAACAGGGATCATGGGCGGCCAAGGCTCATTGATGCACGTTGGGACCAAAGGCTGGAGCTCAAATTGCTGAAAAAGTTAATGCTGGTACTGATAGAAAGATGTCAAAACCTATAGTGCATCGCAATATGTTGCGTATGGGGCTGTGTAACCGCAGATCAGTCAGGGTGTCCATGCGGACCCCTTTCCACTCCAAAAGGACCTATAATGGGCACGTGAGCGTCAGAACTGGACCATGGAGCAATGAAAAAAGGTGGCCTGGTCTGATGAATCACATTTCCTTTTACATCACGTAGATGGCTGGGTGCGTGTGCATTGCTAACCTGGAGAACACATGGCACAAGGATGCACTATGGAAAGGAAGCAAGCCAGCGGAGGCAGTGTGATGTTTGGGCAATATTCTGTTGGGACACCTTGGGTCCTGACATTCAAGTGGATGTAACTTTGACACGTGCCACCTACCTAAGCATTGTTCCAGACCATGTGCACCCTTTCATGCCAACGGTATTCCCTGATGACATTGGCCTCTTTCAGCAGGATAATGCACCCTGCCACAAAACAAAAACGGTTCAGGAATGGTTTGAGGGACACAACAACGAGTTTAAGGTGTTGACTTGGCCTCCAAATTCCCCAGAACTCAATCCAATCAAGCATCTTTGGGATGTGCTGGAAAAACAAGTCCGATCCATGTAGGCCCCACCACGCAACATACAGGACTTGAAGGATCTGCTGCTAAAATCTTGGTCCCAGATACCACAGCACACCTTCAGAGGTCTAGTGGAGTCCATGCCTCGACGGGTCAGGGCTGTTTTGGTGGCAAAAACTGGACCTACACAATATTTGGCATGTGGTCCTAATGTTATGGCTGATCAGTGAGCTGTATGTAACAACTGAAAAATGCTAGTATGATGGCAACTCTAAATGTGCAATGAAGGCAAATTTAATGTGCAAAGTGCACATGCAACTGAAATGCAGAGATAGCAGCAGTGAGATTCAAGGTAAACTTGTATCTGTAACAACAGAAAACTACCAGTCCAGTAGTACAAAAAGAGTAGTGCAACAAGGTTCCTAAGAGGCTAAAGGGTATGGTTAGTGAGGGTCACTGAGTTCAGCAGGGTTAAGATAGATGGAAAGAAACTGTTCCTGAGCCTGCTGGTGCGGTAACAAAGAGCCATGTAATGCATGCCTGATGGTAGGAGGGCAAACAGTTTGTGGCATGGATGTAAAGGGTCCTTGTTGATGCCGTGCGCCCTGTGTAGACAGTTGTCTAACCTGACATAATATTGTCTGTTGGTTAGGAAGTCCAAAGTTCAGTTGCAGAAAGAGAAGCTGAACCCCAGGTCATGGGGTTTGCTTACCAGCCTAAAAGGGATGAGTGTCTTGAATGCTGAGCTAAAGTCTATGAATAGCATTCTCACATAGGTGTCGGATTTGTCCAGGTAGAACAGGGCAGAGTGTAAAGTTGTGGAGATGTCATCCTCTGTCAACCTGTTTGACCAGTAGGCAAACTGGTAGGGATCCAGTGTTGGTGGGAGGCAGCACATCTTTCAAAGCACTTCAAGATCGTAGGGATGAGTGCAACAGGACGGAATCGGTTAATGATTTAATTTTAATAAATATTTTTGCTGGACAACGGAAGCGGAGCTGACCAAGAAGAGTGAATGTTTCTTACTGAGTGAGTGAATGAGTGACTGACTGACTGATTCCCCCTTGTTAAATACTGTATTGGTTAGAAAAGCGGACATGTATACTATAGTTCCCAGGTTCGTATCTCCTCCCAGGCAAAGCGATGTGCCCATTATGATTTATTCCGTATAGACGAAATCATTGCTGGCTAAAACCTTCAGTATTTACATTATAATAAGCCTGAAATTAAAAAGTTTACGGTTACATTGCGACTGTTTCTGGTGGACTTTCAAAGTACGCATCTGTGCATGTGTTTTGGGTCAAGATAGACAAACACATTTGCTGGCTACAACATACAGATAGTTACCTTAGTAAGCCTTAACTAAAACTGTATATGGTTATATTGCGACTGTTTCTGGCATGGAAGATGTCATCATCAGTCTCACTAGCAATTGCTCAATTCTTATGTTCCTAGGAAGTTAGTAGATACTAGTAAGCCTATTACTGGCTAATACGCCGTTACAACGTCCAGTCAGTTAAAATGTATGAATATCATACACGAATGGCCAATTAGCTGTTAAACGGCTAGTGGAAAAAGTGGATTTGTTCCCGGTAGACACAAATGGCTATACTGACACCAGTAAAATTTTCAGCTCTGTGGTGTAGTCGTCAACAACACAGTCTTCAATGTGGGTGATCTTGGTGCGAATCTTGAGAAGACAGCACTTTCTATTGGCTGAACTGGGCTTGCCTAGTTTCTTGTTAATAATAATATACATTATTATTTTCGGCTGAGCGCCGCTATGTTGGAGTTTACCCCGGTGGATGAGAGAGTCGCCTCCCTACGCCTACAGGTTGTGGGGGGGAAAACTGACTGCTGTTTGTGCGTATGCCCCGAACTGCAGTTCGGAGTATTCGGCCTTCTTGGAGATCCTGAATGGAGGTGTGATAGGGAGGAACGGCCTCCCTGATCTGAACTTGAGTGGTTGTTTGTCGTTAGAGTTCTGTGCTAGTCATGGATTAACTATAACGAACACCATGTTCGAATAAAAGGATGCCCATTAGAGTACGTGGTACCAGGGCACCCTAGGCCGAAGGTCGATGATCTTTTTTGTGATCATCTCATTGGATCTGAGGCTGCATGTTTTGGACACTCAGGTAAAGAGAGGGGCGGAGCTGTAAACCGATCACCATCTGGTGGTGAGTTGGGTCAATGGGTGGGGAAAGACTCTGGACCGACCAGGAAAGCCCAAACGGGTATTGCGGGTGAACTGGGAACCACTGGAGGAGGCCCCCGTCTGAAAGATCCGTAACTCACACCTCCGGCTGAGCTTTTCTGACATCCCTGTGGAGCTTGGGGGCATTGAAACTGAGTGGTCAATTTTCAAAGCTTCCATTGTCGAAGCTGCGGCGGGGAGTTGTGGTCCAACGGTCTTAGGTGCTTTAAGGGGCTGTAACCCTCGTACACCTTGGTGGACACCGGTGGTCAGGGAAGCCGTACGCCTGAAGAAGGAGGCCTTCCAGGATATGTTATGGGCCCCCCTGCTAGAGGAAAGATTGTGTAGCTAGCTGACTGTCACAATGGGTGTGTAGTGGTGGAGAGGACGGACCAGGCGTAGGCAGAGGTAGCGGTCGGTGTGTTCTTTATTTAACACAAAATAACACAAAGAAACAGAACAGAAAAACACAGAGCACTTGATGAATGAAAAGTATAAAGTAAATCATAAACTGGAACATAAACTCACCACACCGTTGGGACACAGTAAAACGGAACAATGACTGAAAAATGAGCAGAGGAGAAACATTTAAACACTTACTAATTACCTAATTGAGACCTAGTGTGAGAGACAATTGGAGACAAGACAAAATGAAGGGGACCGGGATGAGTTCATGGCAATTGGGAAGATGCAGAACGCGGGAGATGGCGGAGCAGTCCATCACCTCACCGTCACACTGACAAGATAACTACCAATAACAAAAGAAAATTGTCTACATGGCTAAATGACAGACTGACAAAAAATATTCTGATACATGAGAGGAAATAGGCTTGAGAAACTTAACACAACACTAACTTTGAACAAAGGACAATAGATCGGATGTGTTGCCTGTTACTGATGGGCCCAACATATCCTGTCCATACCTCCTGCTAGGAGTTGCACTGTCATAGGCTTGCTGGATAGGGCCATTGACCATTGGTTGGAACATACCATACAAGGGTCTATTGTAGGACACACCTTTCTTATTGCAGGGTATTTGACTGTGTAATGGCTGGTTATGACCATTGACCGCCTCCCATGTCTTGGTATAAAGATTATGTTCACTTTGTATTCATTGGAGAGAGAAAAGAAAGAACTACTGAAGGTTAACATCGTTCTCTCATGCTGAATAAAGATGCCTCTCCCTGACTTCTGGTTGCATTCATTGATGTCAAATGAATGGAAGCTGACATACACAAACACATTTTTTAAATGCACCTGGTATATTCTACTATTAACTGTTAATAGAGTTAGGACTCCAAGTGAGTTCCCAAGTTAAATACATTTATTTTTCAAGGTTTTTGTGAAACCCCTAGTGAGGTTGCATAAATAAGTTTGAGTGCTTGTTTTGGAATGTGTTCTTTACTACTGTTTATATCTTGGAAATGTGCTGCAATATACAGTATATATTTCATTTAATTGGAAAACATAATGTTTGATAAAATTTACTTCTAATACAGTACCATGCACAGTACATTAATTTATCAAATATTGTTCGGAATGTTCTTCCCAACACTGTTGCAGAAGTTTGCACAAATGTTTTCACCATTTGCTTTGCTTTCAACATACTGCCCAGTTCTTCCCAAACAAGCAATATGTGCTGCCCATCCCATGATGTAAAGCATGCCGTCTTGTAATTTTCCTCTAAAGTAGTTCTGCCGTAGCCTAAAGGTATGTTTTGGGTCATTATCTTGATGTAGGAAACCCCTGATCAACTAGACATAAACCAGAGGGTATTGCATGGCACTGCAAAATGCTGTGTTTGCCCTTTTGATTTAGGGTGCCGCTCACTCTGTGCAAGACTCTTGGTCCAGCATAAAAAAACATGGCTCTGCCTACATATTTGACAGTTAGTGACACACTGAGGAACCATCTTTCGCCTACCTGACAGTGTTCAAAAGCCCTGCGTGATAAACCAAATATTTACATTTTTTATTAATCCGTCCATATGAATTTCCAGTCTTCGGTAGTCCACTGGCAGTGCTTCATGGCCTGGGCAAGCTAATTTTTCTTATTTTGGCATTTTAGAAATTGCTTTCTTACTGCCACCTGCCCTGTCAAATCTGCAGCTTTCAAGCCTTCTCTTCACAGTTAAAACTGAGACTTCCTTACTTCAACCAGTGCTAAGCTGTGCTTGAAGCTGTTGTCCTGTGTGCCGCCTATCACGCACACTGAAACATGTCTTCTGATGGTGTGGTGACTTGGGTCTGGGTCTGCCAGACCTCTTCCTGTCAGAGATTCCTCCAGTTTCCAAGTGCCTTTTGATGGTGTAGGAAACTGTACTCACTGACACCTTATCTTCTTTGCCATTTTATTTTAAATGGAAAACCTACACTTCTAAGTGTTATAATGGTCCGTCTGTCTTCCTTTGTTTATTTCCTTTTTCTCGCCATATTTATAGCAATATACTACTTCCGACAGTGCAATAGTGTCCAAATTATGCTTAAGAGGTACAACCATCAGTTCCGACACTGCTTTATACAGACAGAGGGTTTGAAAGTAAAACTGCAATATAAACTGGAAAAAGTATGGTCTTCCAAACCTTTTGATGGGTGGTGTATATATTATTCTAAATAGATTAGGTACCAATGGGACAGATAGAATTTAACAGTTGAACATTTCTTAATACAGTGCATGGTAGTTCAAGCCACTTAACAGTGTTATTTGCTGGTTTCCCATCATAACCACAGGGGGTGGGGGCCTTATAAATGGGCCCCAAATGTGGACGCATTTGCAGTTAATTTAGGTTGTTTTCGATATTATTTATTATTTTGTCAAATAGGAAAATGCATTGTGAAATTTAGAGTTATTTTGATTGTGCATATTATTTGTTACTATGATAACAGGTTATCATGATAAATCGAAAATAATCATGAGTAAGAAAGTTGCAGAGACACAAAGTTCTAAGGTCTTTTACTGTCATGGCAAAAATCTACTCACAAATTACAGTGGTCGTTATTTACTATGCAGTTCAAACCAATTCTGACATCCCAATGATTAAAAAACAGAACTGGAGAGAATCCAGAAGTGAAAAATAGAATCAAACCTGGTTGTTTTTCTCCAAAAGTACAATCACATTGAAAAATGTGTTTGATGGTATGATATTGTTTTGATTCATGCATTTATCTATTGAGAAGCCATGAAAATGTCTCTTTTAAAGAATTTCATTTTCGGTCTCAAAATGCAAAATGCCACAGATTTCAGTTTCTCATTGTTTCAAAATGTTGTTCAACATTATTTAAAAATCCTTAAAACTATTGAATAACAATGTACTCCCCTTTTATAGCTAAGAATTGAAAACACAAGAACTGTTAGAAAATGGAAGATAAGCACATTGTGTGTAATATTTATTCTATAGTATCATCACAATTCATTTTCCTGTAAGGCTGGTCAGATCATAGGTTTGTAGATTTTCCATTGGCAAGCAGAACCATGAACCACAGTAAAATAAAAAAGGTTAATACAATGGAGAAGAAGTGATGAGTGTAATTCCTAACTCCCAGCATAGTTCTATAATAGAAGGTCACAATGCAGCAGAAGATGTCTAGGATTTTATTTTTAAGCGTGGCTGCATTACTAAAGAGCATTCCCCCACATGCCTAACTAATTGCAATTCAGTGCACTTAATGGTATTTCAGTGCTTAGTTAGCACCTAGAATATCCTACTTGCATATTACATATTACAATTTAAGAATGTGTAGTAATGTAGCTATTATATTACACTTGTGAACCTGTGACAGTACCGAAAGCATAACAATGGAAGTCTTAGTTATGTGACTGTGAGGTCACTGACTGCTTCGTCATCTCCCGCTTTTCCTATCTGTCCAACAGTCATGAACTCATCCCGGTCCCCTTCATTGGTCTTGTCTTCAATCATTACTCACACCAGGTCCCAATTAAGCAATTTGTATGTGTTTACATGTTTCTCCTCTGCTCCCCTCAGTGGTCAGTCATTGTTCCATGTCACAGTTGCCTCCGGTCAGTGGTGAGTGTCTCGTTTTTTGTACCATTCTTTATTTTCATTCACTTTATTTTTGCAGTACTCTGTGTTTTTTTTCAAATTGTAGGATCTGAGCATTAACAACTACAATATGAATGTATGGTTCATTAGAAGTGATTGTGCCTAGATGTTGAGAATAACAGAAAGTTAAGATTCGGCCTGTTGGGCTCTGGTAACCACAGGAATGTATGCATAGACCATTTGGTGTGGGGGTTAGTGTCTTGGCTTTGCTAGGTAAACACACCCCTCACGCCACATTCCAGTTGAGAGAGTAGAGATAGACAAAGAGAGTAGGTAAGAGTTTGAGCCTGTAACATCATGTGCTAATAGACTATCAATATGCTGCAATAAACAATTGAATTACTCTCTCCCTTGACAACCGAGTACGCGAGTTATTATTACTACCACTATACGACATGGCTGATTTCTAACAAAATAAAGCATCAACTGCAATCCTCTGCCTGCGCCTGGTCCGTCCTCTCCACCACTACACCACGGCTTATGATACGTTAAAACGCACAAGCTTTACAACTTTTTCCCTATGTCACCTCGGCTCTGTACATGCACTGGATATAAAAAGTCTACACACCCCTGTTAAAATTCCAGGTTTTTGTGATGTAAAAAATGAGACAAAGAGGGGGCAGAGTTTTTTCCAATTTTAATGTGACTATGGTAACACTACGCCGTGAAGGACTGAAATCCTGCTTAAGGTCATGAAAGCACATGTACAGGCCTGTCTGAAGTTTGCCAGTGAACATCAGTATGATTCAGAGAACTGGATGAAAGTGTGGTGGTCTGATGAGACCAAAATCTAGCTCATTAGCATCAATTCAACTCATCGTGTTTGGAGGAGGAATGCTGCCTATGACCCCAAGAACACCATCCCCACCATCATACATCGAGGTGGAAACATTATGCTTTGGGGGTATTTTTCTGCTAAGAGGACAGGACAATTTCACCGCATCAAAGGGACGATGGTTCTTACTATATATGCTGCCTTTATTGTTCTCACTATATTTGCTACCTCTTGGAGATGTAATCCAAAATCACAATGTTAATTTTCACTGCTATGCTGATGACACACAGTTATATATTTCGATGAAGTATGGAGGAACCCCAAAATTACTTTGGAAGCATGTGTTTCAGATATTAGGAAGTGGATGACAGAGAACATCCTGCTTTTAAACTCAAGAAAAATGGAAATGCTCGTTTTAGGAAGAAACAAATACTTTTATTGGCAGATCTCACTGTGAACCTCGATGGCTGCATGGTCGTATCCCAATAAACTGTAAGAAATCTCGGCGTTACCCTCGGCCATGACCTATCCTTTGATGAACATATAAAATATATCTCAAGAGTTGCTAATTTTCATCTTGTAAACATTGCAAAAATCTGAAACTTTCTATCAAAAACTGATGCAGAAAAACAAATCCATGCTTTTGTTACATAAAGATTAGATTACTGCAATGCTCTTTTTTCCTGATAAATCAATAAATAAACTTCAATTAGTGCTACACACAGCTGCTAGAATCCTAACTAGAACAAACATATTTCATCACATTACTCCAGTACTAGCATCTTTACACTGGCTACCTGTTAGGGTTAGGGCTGATTTTAAAGGTTTTATAGTTAACCTATAAATCAATTCATGGACGTGCTTCTACATATCTCGCTGAAATGATCCAGCCATACATACCTGCCCGTAACCTAGATCACAAGATGCAGGCCTTTTAACTGTACCTAAAATTTCCAAACAAACAGGGCTTTCTCTCGTAGAGCTCCACTACTTTGGAATGATTTGCCAATCAAAATGCAGACTCAGTGCAAACCTTCAAGCGTCTACTAAAAACTAATCTCTTCAGCCTGGTCTATGATTAAGTGTAGTCAGACCAAGGGGCGTGAAAGTGACCAGAAAGGCCTGATACTGTCCACCCTTGCTCTCTTGCCAGATGGGAACTCATCGCCACTGGGATGCCCTCCCTCCAATGCCATTCGGGGGCGGAGTAACTGGCTTGTTGTTGTCTCTCTGTTGCGCACTTGTGCAATTGGGCTGTACTCTGCTGGCAATACTCGGCCCTCGTTCAGGATGATTGCGGTTGGTGGGTGTCCCTTTGGTTGATGCTTGGCAATGTGGGTGGATTGATTTCCTGCCTGTTGGGCCCTGTCCGGGGCCTCCCGCATTTTCTATTTTTTTTAATTTTTAAACTTAGGAGGACATGAGGTCTTAACCCACACCTGCGGAGTATCAGGCTTGACTCGTTGCGGTTCCTGTCCAAAGTCCTCCTGGTTGTGTTGCAGATCAAGACAATGCATGATGTTTTCAGCTGCCTCTCTGCTGACCCCCCCCCCTCCCCCTGTCTGTTCCTGTCCTTATTCATCTGGTTATGCCTCCGATCTGGACTAGGTTTAAATAGACTCTGGACTCAGCCCACATGCATTGAACTATTCAAATTTGGACTCTTAATATGTTCACCTGGCACAGCCAGAAGAGGACTGGTCACCCCTTGGAGCCTGGTTCTTCTCTAGGTTTCTTCCAAAAGTTCGGCTCTCTTAGGGAGTTTTTCCTAGCCACTGAAGTTCATCACTATTGTTGTTTGCTCCTTGTGGTTAAGGCTGGATGTTTTGTGAAAGCACTTTGTGACAACTGCTGATGTAAACAGGGCGTTATAAAATACATTTGATTGATTGATTGATTAATGGACGTGGCCATGTACCATCAAATCTTGGGGGAGAACCTCCTTCCCTCAGCCAGGGCATTGAAAATGGGTCATGGAGGCATATTCCAGCATGACAATGACCCATAACACACAGCCAATGCAACAAAGGAGTGGCTCAAAAAGAAGCACATTAAGGTCCTGTAGTGGTCTGTCCAGTCCCATAGAAAATCTGTGGAGGGAGCTTAAGGTTCGAGTTGCCAAATGTCAGGCTCAAAACCGTAATGACTTGGAGAAGATCTGCGAAGAGGAGAGGGACAAAAATCCCTCCTGAGATGTGTGCAAATCTGGTGGCCAACAACAAGAAACATCAGACCTCTGTGATTGCCAACAAGGGTTTTGCCACCAAGTAATAAGTCAGGTTTTGCAGAAGGGTCGAATACTTATTTCTCTCAATAAAATATTTACCATTAAACTTAAACTTGGACACACTCCTGAGAAGTCGAGCACCAATAAATTTTCTGGTACCTTGTTAAAAAAAAGAATAAGAACCTGGTTCTGCAAACCAGACAGCTCTTACTCAAGTCAAGCCCTTTGCATGTCATTAACCATGGAGATAGCCTTTGTAACATGTTTAGAGAGTTGTAGACAGCACTCCAAGTGTAGCATACACAGCATTCTGAGCAGGTTCAATACAGTCCATGTACTATGTGTGTTAAATCTATGCACCAGATTTAGGGCATTTAACCTCAGTTGATCCTGTTGCGGATAATTCTTTTCCACTTCTCAGTTGAGGGTTGAGTCCACTTGATTCTAATTTCTCAAATATACAGTGGGGCAAAAAAGTATTTAGTCAGCCACCAATTGTGCAAGATCTCCCACTTAAAAAGATGAGAGAGGCCTGTAATTTTCATCATAGGCACACTTCAACTATGAGAGACAAAATGAGGAAAATAATCCAGTAAATCACATTGTAGGAAATTGTTATGAATTTATTGGTAAATTATAGTGGAAGATAACTATTTTGTTCTCAAGTCCTAGGAACTTAGGAAAAATAAGCTAAATAACAAACATATGTAGGCCTGGGGCCAAAGTGAGAACAAGGTGTTGCTAGGCAAGAGTTCTGATGTAAAGGGGAACAAGTTATAGCTGGAATCCACACATTTTTAACCATATTTCCCCATCTCCTGGACAGAGCAAAGTTTCCAGCCTGTATAACATAAACAAACCTACATATTTAACAAATGTTTACACATTTTTTATGCATGCAAAATAGAATATATTTATGCATCCTTAATATGGAACTTATATATACATAATTAATTAATGTTCCACAATCCTGAAACACAGAAAAGGGGACACGGGAAACACACAGGGGAATGATGACTTCTTGTAGCCCAACCTCTCTGCTTTCAAACACGATGTCAGACTTGTTTCTAGCTTACACAGAGATTGTCTTACCAGAACGTCTTAATAAAACACTGATCTGTGGCCCCCTTCAATGCAATGTTCAAATGGTTTTTAACTATGCTCCACAATACCATGAGAGCTGTGAAGAGTTTTAAAAGAATAATCTATAAATATTATACATTCCAGGTGCCTTTTCAAGAAACTCTTTGCTGTACTTCCTTCCAATAAGCGTTTATAACATGTATTGATTTAGAGGTGGAATAGTTGAGTGAAGGCACTAATAATGAAACCATTTTACTAATGAAGGTACAGTATATACACTGTGTGCACAATTATTAGGCAAATCGTATTTCTCAAGATACATTTTTTTGTTGAACAATGACAATGCTTTGTCAATCCAAAATATTATTGAACATCAAACCTGAATGTTAAACAAAGAAAAGGTTGGTCTATATCTTTCTCATTGGAATACAAAAGAATGCAGAATTATTAGGCAACAATTGGTATGCAGAATTATTAGGCAACTGACAAAATTCTGCCAACTCACGTGTTTATTCTCAAGTTTTAAAGTAAATGTAAAAAATAAGTAACAAAAAATGACAATGAAATAAAATGTTTGTACTAAAATATTCAGTGACCAATCTAACCATCCTTTTCAAAAACTGCCATGAGCCTTCCATCCATGGTGTCTGTCAGTATCCTGATCTGTTCATGTTCAACTTTTGCTGAAAACGCTCAATCTTATTGTAATCATTTTATGTAACCAAATTGGGTTACGTGCACATTGTCTCTTTCTCACTCTCTTTGCCAGAGGAAGGCAAGTGGCCTGGCTGTTGAAGATCTGATCAGTAAACAATAGTAAGATAAAAACCCTGGGCTAGCAAAATGAAAGAAATCGATTGTTCTGTCCCTGAGCAAGGCAGTTAACCCCAATTGTGCCCCGGTCTCTCACCATGGCCTCGCCTCGCACCTTTTCAATTCTGAGGTTTTGGTTAAATGCAGAAGCCAAATCTCAGTCAGACCTTTTGTGCAAACTGACAAATGCCCCCTTTCCCTATTCCCTGAGCTGTTGGGCCACCCTGCAACCTCAATTTATAATGCTGGTCAGACCAGGGCCAGCCCCTTCAGTGTGTAACTTGTCAGTGTGCATCTTGCTAGATGCCACTCAAATGAAGCAAAATGGTTGGAACTTGAATTGGGTTAGCTCATGTGGGCCAAGCTTGCAGTAATAAAAATGGCACAACACAACTTTTAATGGAGAGTAACTCTTATTTGTTGTTTAATGGATGTAGAGTGGGGAGAACATGTATTTGATACACTGCTGATTATGCAGGTTTTACTACTTACAAAGCATGAAGAGGTCTGTAATTGTTATCATAAGTACACTTCAACTGTGAGAGACGGAATCTAAAACAAAAATCCAGAAAATCACATTGTATGATTTTTAAATTATTAATTTGCATTTAATTGCATGACATAAGTATTTGATCACCAACAAGTAAGAATTCCGGCTCACACAGACCTGTTAGTTCTCACAGACCCTCCTGTTCTCCACTCATTACCTGTATTAACTGCAACTGTTTGAACTCGTTACCTGTATAAAAGACACCTGTCCACACACTCAATCAAAAAGACTCCAACCTCTCCACAATGGTCAAGACCAGAGAGCTGTGTAAAGATATCAGGGATAAAATTGCATACCTGCACAAGGCTGGGATGGGCTACAGGACAATAGGCAAGCAGCTTGGTGAGAAGGCAACAACTGTGGCACAATTATTAGAAAATGGAGGAAGTTCAAGATGATGGTCAATCTCCCTCGGTCTGGGGCTCCATGAAAGATCTCACCTTGTGGGGCATCAATGATCATGAGGAAGGTGAGGGATCATCCCAGAACTACACGGCAGGACCTGGTCAATGACCTGAAGTAGGCTGAGACCACAGTCTCAAAGAAATCAATTAGTAACACACTATACCGTCATGGATTAAAATCCTGAAACGCACGCAAAGTCACCCAGCCCAAGCCAGCGCATGTCCAGGCCCGTCTGAAGTTTGCCAATTACCATCTGGATGATCCAGAGGAGGAATGTGAGAAGGTCATGTGGTCTTATGAGACAAACATTTAGCTTTTTGGTCTAAACTCCACTTGCCGTGTTTGGAGGAAGAAAAAGAATGAGTACAACCCCAAGAACACCATCCCAACATCATTCTTTGGGGATGCTTTTCGGCAAAGGTGACAGGACGACTGCACCATATTGAGGGGAGGATGGATGGGGCCATTTATCGTGAGATCTTGGCCAACAACCTACTTCTCTCAGTAAGAGCATTGAAGATGGGTCGTGGCTGGGTCTTCGACCCGAAATACACAGCCAGGGCAACTAAGGAGTGGCTCCGTAAGAAGCATCTCAAGGTCCTGGAGTGGCATATCCAGTCTCCAGACCTGAGCACAATAGAAAATCTTTGGAGGGCGCTGAAAATCCGTATTGCCCAGTGACAACCTCGAAACCTGAAGGATCTGGAGAAGGTCTGCATGGAGGAGTGGGCCAAAATCCCTGCTGTAGTGTGTGCAAACCTTGTCAAGAACTACAGGACACGTATGATCTCTGTAATAGCAAAAAAAGGTTTCTGTACAAAATATTAAGTTCTGCTTTTCTGATGTATCAAATACATATGTCATGCAATAGTATGCAAATAAATTATTTAAAAAATCATACAATGTGATTTTCTGGATTTTTGTTTTAGATCCTGTCTTTCACAGTTGAAGTGTACCTATGATAAAAATTACAGACCTCTACATGCTTTGTAAGTAGGAAAACCTGCAAAGTCAGGCCCACTGTAAAATGTTGATTATTCTCAGATTAGAATGCCTGATCTACACATGGATATTTCAAGCACAAAGATCTTTAAAAAAAATAGTTAGGTAGTAAGCAAGTTTATGGATTTGTTGGAGTTAATACAGCTCTGGATCTCAAAAGATTTATAGAGTTCATTGCTTTCAATACATTTGAACTTAGGTCTTCCACGTGAAAGGCACTGCTTTTAGCCACTACGCCGGGCATTACATGTTTTAGCATTCGCTAGACACCATTGAGCGTTGTGTGAAACTGGCTAACGTTTCTTATTAAGTTTACCTCCAACATAGCGTCTATGAACTGTATGGCTTTTGCCACTGGCTGTTATAACAGCGTATTAGCCAGTAATAGGCTTACTAGTATCTACTAACTTCCTAGGAACATAAGAATTGAGCAATTGCTAGCGAGACTGAAGATGAACTTTTCCATGCTAGAGACAGTCGCAATATAACCATATACAGTTTTAGTTAAGGCTTACTATAAAGTAACTATCTGTATGTTGTAGCCTGCAAATGTGTTTGTCTATCCTGACCCAAAACACATGCATGGGTGCGTACTTCCACCAGAAACAGTCGCATTGTAACTGTTTGATTTCAGGCTAATTATAATGTAAATACTGAAGGCTTTAGTCAGCAAATGTTTCATCTATACGGAATAACTAATAATGGGCTCATCGCTTTGCCTGTGATGAGATATGAACGTG
The DNA here is from genome assembly GCA_016801105.1 of Esox niger. Lineage (NCBI taxonomy): Eukaryota > Metazoa > Chordata > Actinopteri > Esociformes > Esocidae > Esox > Esox niger. Next base: position 13,368 of record JACXGJ010002685.1, on the reverse strand, counting down.
GGAACTATAGTTCACAGGTCCGCTTCTCTAACCACTACAGTATTAAACAAGGGGGAATCAGTCAGTCGGTCATCGACCTTCGGCCTAGTGTGCTCTGGTACCACGTACACTTATGAGCATCCTTATATTCGAACATGGTGTTCGTTATAGATAATCCATGACTAGCACAGAACTCTAACAACAAACAACCACTCGAGTACAGATCAGGGAGGCCGTTCCTCCCTATCACGCCTCTCCAGGTGTCTCCATCATTGCCCACGTGCACGTTGATGTCCCCCAGCAGAATTACCGAGTCCCCTACTGTAGCCTCGTACAGGACTCCATTCAGGGTCTCCAAGAAGGCTGAATATTCCAAACTGCTGTTCGGGGAATACACAGTTTTCCCTCCCACAGGAGGCGACACATCCACCGGGATAAACTCCAACATAGCGGCGCTCAGCCGGGGCTTATGAGTGTCTCACACCCTGAGCAACTCCAGAGAAGAACATGGAGGAGTGGGCCAAACAGGAGTACGGTTCCAGAATCGAGACTGTGCGTGGAAGTAAGCCCCACCAGATCAAACTGATAGCGCTCCACCTCTCACTCAGTAAGAAACATTCACTCTGCTTGATCAGCTCCGCTTACGTTTTCTAGCAAAAATATTTATAAAAATTAAATCATGAATCCATTCCGACCTGTTGCACTCATCCCTACGATCATGAAGTGCTTTGAAAGATGTGCAGCCTCCCGCCAACACTGGATCCCTACCAGTTTGCCTACTGGTCAAACAGGTTGACAGAGGATGCCATCTCCACACGTTTACACTCTGCCCTGTCCTACCTGGACAAAACCAACACCTATGTGAGAATGCTATTCATAGACTTTAGCTCAGCATTCAAGACAGTTATCCCTTTTAGGCTGGTCAACAAACCCCATGACCTGGGGTTCAGCTTCTCTTTCTCCAACTGAACGTTGGACTTTCTCTCCTGGACCCTCGACACCTCAGCCCTGGTCAAAAGGCCCAGCAGCACCTAAACTTTTTGAGGAGGCTGAAGAAGGCCCGCCTGTCCTGTGTACTTTTACTGCTGCACAATCGAGAGCATTCTGACTAACTGTACCACAGTGTGGTTTAGCAGTTGCTCCATAGCCGACTGGAAGGCTCTGCAAAGGGTGGTGAAAATTGCCCTGCACATCACTGTTGCCCAGCCCCTAGCCATTGTAGACCAGCGCAAACGGTGTCTACACAGGGCGCACAGCCAGAAAAAGCAATATAACCGTAAACAGTTTTAGGTAAGGCTTACTATAATGTAGATACTGAAGATATTAGCTAGCAACATTTTTGACTATTCAGAATAATTCATAATGCATAGTTTTCTTAGCCTATGAGGAGATACGAACGTGGGACCTATAGTTTAGAGGTCCGTATTTCTAACCACTACGCTATTCAACAAGGGGGACTCAGTTAGTCAGTCACTCACTCCCTCACTTAGTAATGGACATTCACTCTTCTTTGCTGGATCTGCTTACATGGTCCGGAAAAACTACTGTGTAAAGATGCTTAGATGCGTCTATCTTTGACAGGTCCTGACTATGGCCAGCAGTACAGTGAAGAAATGGCTATGGGCATAGCCAGGACCTGACAAAGAATACAGTCTGCATTTTATTCAGAGAATAAAGAAAATAGTAGGTCTGATTGTTAATGATAACACCATCAATATGACAAAATTCAAATCGAGGAGAAAACTCAAGCAAACAAGACATAATGACAATCTAAGCATGAAAAGGTTATATTTCAACTATATCCTTGAAATGAAATGTCTAGTTTTTGAAGAACTACTGTGAAACAAAAAATAATGGCAGCAACACAGCACTGTACAACACCCCATAATGACAGAGATTAAATATTTTTAGATATCTGTGGGAATTTATTGAAAATAACAAATGAACATAAGACACGTAACAGTTACCATATACTATACTGTGAGTTGTTAGTAATTCAATATGAAGGAATAGGAGAAAGGGGAGTGGACTGTGAGTAGAGTATGTATGTTTTTACTATATAAGGGAATTTACGTAAAATCCATAGGCACATAAATCCTGCCGTAGGCTAACTGACATAAATATGGTATTCCTTTGGATGTATTTCAAGGCCTACCTTAAAATTCAGTGCCTCTTTGCTTGAAATCATGAGAAAATCTAAAGAAATCAGCAAAGACCTGGGAAAATAACTTGTAGACCTCCACAAGTTTGGTTCATCCTTGGGAGCAAGTTCCAAATGCCTGAAGCTAACCATGTTCATCTGTACAAACAATAGTATGCAAGTATAAACACCATGGGACCATGCAGCCATCATACCACTCGGGAAGGAGACCCATTCTGTCTCCTAGAGATGTATTTTGGTGTGAAAAGTGCAAATCAATCCCTGAAAGACCTTGTGAATATGTATCTATTATAAAAAGTATCTATGTCCACAGTAAAACAAGTTCTATATCAACAAAAGTAATATTATGTAGATATTTTGAAGCAACATCTCAAGACATTAGTCAGCAAGTTAAGGCTTGGTTGCAAATGTGACATCAAAATGGACAATGACCCAAACCATACTTCCAAAGTTGTGGCAAAATGGCTTCTGAAAAACAAAGTCAAGGTATTGGAGTGGCCCTCACAAATATTTTTTTTTGGCGGAATTGAAAAAGCTTGTGCGAGCAAGGAGATAGAAAAACCTTACTCAGTTACTCCAGTCCTGTCAGGAGGAATAGACCAAAAATCACCCAACCTATTGTAGGAAGCTTGTAGAAGTTTGATCCAAGTTTAACAAATTAAAGGCAATGCTACCGAATACAAATTGAGTGTATGTAGACTTCTGACCCACTGGGTATGGGATGAAATAAATAATTCTCTCTACTATTATTCTGACATTTCAAATTCTTAAAATAAACTGACCAAAGATAGGGGATTTTGCTAGAATTAAATGTCAGGAATTGTGAACAACCGTGTTTAAATAGAACGCATAGATTTTCATAATTATGCCATAAAATTATAAGTACATATGAGTACATGACGGGGCAGACATGTATGCTTCTCATGGCCTGCCTGCATATTGAGGTGACTCAGAGGACAGTCAATGCCAAAAAGGCTGGGAGTGTACACGTTGCGAGTGTTAACGGACACTAGATAGTTATTAAATCTTCAGTGGTGTGACATCCTTCTAATGGCAACTACAAAGAAAAATTGATGCAGTGTCGATCTTTCCAAGAGAAATGGACGAAATATAATTTTTTTGTTGATGTCAAAGGCAAATCTGTTTGCCTAGTTTGTGGCAATGCGTTAGCAGTAATGAAAAAAGGCAATTTCGAGCGTCATTACAGCTCAAAACATGCTAAATTCAATGAATTGGGAGGCCAAATGTATCTGGATAAAATCAACCTTCTTCAGCAGAGTTTGGAATCTCAACAACCCACTTTCACTAGGACTCGATGTGACAGAGACAACCATATTCAGATGAGTTATGTAGTGAGCGTACTAATCGCAAATAAGCTAAGGCCTAATGTAGAGGGAGAGTTTGTAAAAGAATGCATGGTAGCTGCAGCGAAGTGGTTAGCACCAGACAAAGTAAAACTGTTTCACAGTGTTAGTTTGTCTCGGAGAACCGTCTCAAATCGTATTACTGACTTAGCACAAGATATTGAAAAAACATTGAAGGATTCTGCAGGAGATTTCAAATGTTTCTCTCTGGCTTGTGACGAGACAATCGACATAACAAATACTACCCAACTGGCCGTTTTCGTTCGTGGGAAAACTGCAGAGTTTGACACGCGAGAGAAACTGCTGTCACCGGAAGACATGCATGTTACTACAAGAGGTGAGGATTTGTTAGAGAAATGTATTTTATCAATGAAAACGTCTATTTGAAAAGTTAAGTGGCCTTACTACAGATGGAGCTCATGGTTGGCACACAAAAAGTGTTAATTGCATTTGTCAATAAAGAACTGAATTGTCTCAGTCTTGATCCAAGTGATTTAATTATATGCCACTGCATCATACACCAAGAAATTCTGTGGACAGTCATTGTGGCTCAACAATGGGATGTCAACAGTTGTGTCATGCATTAATTTTCTCAAAAGCGGAGGGCTTAACAGCCGCCAGTTCATGGAGTTACTGAATGATCTTGACTCTTGAATATGGTGATCTTGTTTATCACTGTGATGTGTGGTGGCTGAGTCACGGGAACATGCTCATGAGCTTTTAGTAACTGCGGGATGAAGTCAAGTGGTTCATGGAGATTAAGGGAAAACCTGTCAGGGAACTCAATGATAGCAACTGGCTGTGTGATCTAGCGTTCATGGTGGACATCACCAAGTATCTCTCAGAGCTGAACGTCAAGCTACATTGCCCCAACCAGCTTCTCAGCTCCTTGCTTTCCAACGTGAAATAATTTGAAGCTAAATTAAGGCTGTGGAAAGTGCAACTCGAAAGGAATAACAGGGTGCATTTCCCCACTCTGGAAGGACAAAAGCCGTCTACGACACTTGAATATGCTGGTGAATGTGCAAAACGAATTGGGCCATTTAATGAAAGATTCATGGACATGAAAAGTAAACAAATGGAATTGAACATCTTCGCTACACCGTTCAATGTGGAACCAGCTGATATGCCTAATAACCTACAACTTGAAATCTTTCAGCTACAAATCGAGGATGAGCTGAAAGCTAGATACAACAACCTCACACTGCTTGAGTTCTATAAACGTTATGCAAGCAATGATGAATTTTGAGGAAACATGCAATTTGAGGAGACATGCATTGAAATATGCATGTGTGTTTCGAACAACTAACTGCTGCAAGCATTTCTCATCAAAACTTACCATCGCAAAGAGTCGACTGCGCTCCAGACTGACCGACACAAACGTGGAAAAGTAGCTGCGAGTAGCAACATCATTAATACCAGCTAACATCACACGCCTCACAAAGAGAAGCAGTTTCAGCCATGAGTTAATGTTTGACCAAATATAGCAGGGTAAGCTGATTATTTTTTATGGCCCACAAATGAAGTTATAAATATACAAATGACCCTTAGCAGAAAAAAGTCTCCCCACCCCTGTATTATATTGATGCAGGTCTCTTTCGCATGGATGAGAATGGGTTGAAATTTCGAAGCATGCCGTGATTGGAAAAATGTGTTCAACATCCTTGTCACGTCCTGGCTATGCCCCTAGCCATCTTCGCACTGGCTGGGGCCATAGTCAGGACGGGACTACAAGAGATGCCTCTAGGCATCTCTATGTGCTTGGGTCTCCCCAATCGAAGGCAGGTGTTGGTTGTTGCCTCCAATTGGGGAACCTATTTAAGTTGAAGGTTTGATCACACTGGTGTGATTCCTTTTGGTTTTGTTGCTGTATGCTACCCAACCCAGTCACTGGAGCTGGTTTAAATTTGTTTTGTTTCTTTCTTCATTAAAAATCATGGAATACCTTCACCCGTACGCCTCAGCGTTTTTGTCCTTCAACCAGCCCTATGACAATCCTGGTCAACAATTAATGGAAAACCTTTGCATCCTTGGTATTATTGAGACTGTGGAAAATGAAATATTAACAAAAACCTAAAAAAAATTCCAGTGTGCTGTCAAATAAAACATGAACTAAGAATTGATTAAACAGTGTGACAGTGATGTCAGATTACTATCTAACGGACTTTGCCTACTTAGCTATGGTTCATGTGCAATAATATGGGAAGCACCTGTAAACATCTTGGCATGGAGGAAAGCCCCAGTGCCAGTCAGTGGAGTTTCACATCTGTAGTCTGCTTCAAAAAAAGCATGGGATCAAACAAAGCTTCAGACGTCATTCAACACTTGTTGATCATACACTGATGAGCCAAAACTTTATGACCACCTGCCTAATATGTTGTTGGTCCTCTGTGTTCTGCAAAACAGCACCGACCTGCTGAGCAATGGACTCTACACAATCCCTGAAGGAGTCCTGTGTTATTTGGCACCAAGATATTAGCAGCATTTCCTTAAAGTCCAGTAAGTTGCGAGGTGCAGCAACCGTGGAGGCACGTGTCAAATTGACATTCACATGAATGCCCAGACCCAGGGATTCCATTCCCAGCAGAATAGAGCATCACCCTCTTTCCACTGTGTTCCCACAGTGCATCCTGGTGCCATTACTTCCCAAAATAAATGCACATGCAAAAATGCCATCCACTCGATATAAAAGAAAACAGGACCCATCGGACCAGGCGACCTAATTCCAGTACTCTAAGGGCCAGTTCCGATGCTTGCATGCCGATTGTAGGTGCTTTCAACAGTGGACAGGAGTCATCATGGACACTCAGACCAGACTGCATCTATGCAGACATACAAATCAGCATGCAATGCATTTTGTGTTATGACACAGTCCTCTCATAACCATCATTACAATTTTCTGTGACTTGTGCCATGGTAGACCTGTCGGTTCAGACCAGACAGGATAGCCTTAGTTTCCATTGTGCATCGATGAGCCTTGAGTGCCAAACACCCTGTTGCGAGTTTGTGGCTTGTCATTCCTCAGACCACTGTTGGCAAGTACTTACCAGCGTTACCGGGGGCACCCCACAAGCCTTACCATTTCAGAGATGCTCTGACCCAGTCATCTGGCTATAACAATTTGGCCCTTTTTAAAGTTACTCAGTTATTTTACACCTGCCCTTTTCTCCTGCATTCAACACATTGACTACGAGAACAGATTGTTCGCTTACCATCTAATCTACCCAGAACTTGAAATTGTTAGGAGATGATCCACATAATTTGCTTTACCCTTGAGTGGTCATAATGTTTTGGCTCATCAGTATACACCATGTACAACACCAGACACAGCCATGTGGCCAGTTTAGACCAAGTCAAAGGTTTAAAGAAAACATGTAATTCATCATATTGTAAATAATCATATAATTATTCCCAGCCAATCTGAGAAGAATGGGACAATAAATTGAAGGTGTATATATATTTAATTTAGAATGAGAAGAAACTGCCATTCTAAGACTGCATTTGTACCAGCAGTCCAATTATGTTATTGAAGAATAGCTTTAGAAAGTAAATGCAGCCCAAACGTGTCAATTTGTAAAACCAGGTTAAAAACTTATATTTTCACACGCCTATGATTTAATGCTTAAACTTAACCACACTGTTTAGCCTTAGAGCTTTTATAGCTCCCTATGCTTTTATCTCATTTTTATTCTAAGCATTATTATTAAGATGTTGTTTTGATGTCTTCACTTGAGTATTAGTTTTCATTATATTGTATTTTTATATTATTTTTCATTGTAAAACACATTGAATTGCTTCTATGTATGAATTGTGCTGTATAAATAAACTTGCTTGCTTGCTAGCAATACCTTTAGAAAGTATTCAGACCCCTAGGCCTTCACATTTTATTGTGTTATATACTTAATTTAAAAATGATTAAATATGTATTATTTGCCATCAATCTATGCACAATACCATTTAATGATGAAGCTATAACTAGTTTTTACAAATCTGTGTACGTTTGTTGAAAATTATAAACTGAAATATCTCATGTACACTCAGTAAGTATTTAGGCCCATTTGCCTTGAAACAATAAAATTGTCCAGAAATTATATACAATAATAATATATAATAATATGTCCAGAAACAAAGAAATCTCAAAGAGATCTCGTACAACGCTGTGCAATGCTCACGCTTCTCAGAACAGTGCAAACTGGCTCTAACTAGAATAAGGTGGAGTGGGAGGCGCCGGTGAACAACTGAGCAAAAGGTCAAATACATTAGTGTCTAGTTTGAGAAAAGGATTAAGATGGGCACAGACACTGGACAGAGGAAGACTGTAAAAACATTTTCGAGTTTGCGGGGATAACAAAGAAGGACATTTGTCAGATGCAGACCAAATTAATAGATGTTGGAGGAGTGCTTGAGAGATGGTGGAGGAAATGTGACTGAAAGTACAGCTCCAAACTATGCAAGAACTATCTAGGGAAGAAGTAGTCTGCTGGTATTCTGTCTATAATGCAGTGGCCAGTACAGTCAACCCTATTGAGCCATTGTGGGATCCGCTTGATTGTATGGCAAGTAAGAAGTGCCCATCACGCAAATCCAACTTGTGGGAGGTGCATCAGGAAGCATGGGGTGAAACCTCTTCAGATTACTTCAACAAATTGATTGCCGAAGGTCTGTAAGGCTGTAAATGTTGCAGATGGAGAATTCTTTGATGAAAGCAAAGTTTGAAGGACACAGTTATTTCAATTAAAAATCACTATTTCAATCCTTGTTAGTGACTATATTTCATATTGATTTTGCTATATTTTATATTCAGACTAATTTCATGGAACATGACTCAGAACACTGCTCTGTGTCTATGTTCCAAAAAACACTTACAGTAAAGCATTTTAACTGCTCTAAACACACAAAGAGGCTATCTGTCTAACTGAAAATGTTTTGGAATTTACCTAAATGTTAAACTAGAATGATTACAAAATATACAATCCTCTATCTACTAGTCTATCATCACAAGGGTATAAATGCATTTGGTCATGTCATTACGTGCTGCCTGATTCCATTCTGTTTGAACTAGCAGAATGTTGTGCATAAAAGTTGTGTTCAGCAGAATCTTCCGAACCAGGAAATATAAGCCTATACAGTAAATACATTACCAGAATGTGTTGTTGGCAGTCTTTTTGTGGAGGTTGGGTGCCCTAAGGAGACAGACATCACAGTGACTTCAGTAAATATAGAACTGTTTGTGACAGACTTGTGGCATACATACACAGGCCAGTAATTGCTCATTCACACAGAGCCTTATATAGAGCCGAATCTATCTGGTGTCATGTGGCGGTTGTGTTGTCACACTGCTATGACCAAATGGTTGAAGTTACATCAATCAAATGCTAAGCTAAGAAGTCAGTGGAAAATCGCCGACATCAGATTAACTTACAAATAAATTGCTTGCAAGTTTCTGGAAGGAGGTTGTTTTGGTTTTTCTATAGAACACCAACAGAGTGATCTACAATGGTAAGTGTAATCACATTATGCTCTGGGAAAATGGACAATGGTAACACTAAAAAAGTGTTACCAAACAATAAAGCGAAAATAACATTTTTGGATAAAACCTTTAGATAGAACATAAAGCAAATAAGTAAATAATTAAACAAAACTTTACAGTTTTTTCCCCACATATTTTATGGAATATCTGGCAAATTTGATATAATCTGGTTTTATTCATAATAACACTAAAGAGACTTTCATTGCCATATGAAATAATGTTACATTTGGTATAGCTACACAGGCCCAACAACTCTATCAAATTACAAAATATCATTTTAAAACAATTGCATGTTCTAAGTTTGCACGGAATTTAGTGCCTTCAACCTTTATGTGTAAATTGTCAATAAAAAGGACAATAAAAACTCTGAGAATGAGAAAAATCATGATGATATGCTAAATCACACTGTCCTAACAAAACTGTAGGCCTATTTATGTTCCTCTTGATATTGGATGAAGTAAGCCAATATTTAATCAGCTATTTGTTTAAAAATCTAAACTTTAAAATTGATAAAATATTTTTTTTTGTGAAATAAAATGTAAACCTTTATCCATCCCCTCAGCAAATGTTCACATTTATTGTACTTCGTGTACTTAGTGAACAGTTCATAGGGTCACATGCAAGCCATGATTTTTTTAACAAGATAGCCGACCATAGAGGGATTCGGCACAGTACATATAAAATGGCCTAAACAGTGCAGATTATTAAATGGCAATCTTACACAGTTCAAATAATTCTTCATCCTGAACTCACCTCAGGCATCCGCTGAACGGCACTCTCTCTCGCTCTCTCTCACTCACACAGTTGCCATAGAAACAAGAACCCACAGTTCTAGCCACATAGTGCTGCAACCCCTTAACAGACAAACACTGTCCTTGTAACAAGGTTCCAAAATGCTGCATTGTCTACGCCAGTGGTTCTGGAAATGGGGGTTGGCAGTGTAATACTGAATGAGGAAAATGAATATTATTCAAAGGAATTTCAATTGACTACATATGCAGTACCTACCATTGTCTTTGCCTATTTGATCTGGTTTCTAACACAGTCCTAGTGTATGGCAATTCCGTGTTAATAAACAAAAACATTGTTTGAACTTTAGACACAGATAGTTGCATACCTCTATTGTTGGCCAATAATCAATATTGGTGTGCAAAGGCTATCATGCATATCCATATTCATATTGTTGGATGGACATTAATTACCTATTTGTGCAGAAGAAATGTGTACTCAGTGTGAAGGTAGCACTATGACCTCCAAAGTGATGTCCTGCAGGGGCAGGCTGTTTTATCTGGTCCTCCAACCTCTTTTGCATATAGGTAGGCCATTTAGTTCTGCTTGTTCAAAACGTATATGTGACATGATATCCCTAATCAATATTTTTTGCTACAATATGGTGCATGTGTGCATGTCACAGGGTATTGCAATGGTTAATCCCCCCATTTGAGTGGCAATGTACAAAGTGTAATTTTTTTGAAAAGTAATCGACTAATTTTAGAGTATCATGTGGAGACATTCTAGAGGACATTGCACCGTGATTTCTTTGGTGAGTCCATCTACTAGTAGGCTGAGAGATCAGCCTGCGTGCTAAGCAATGGAATTTATATCGGGGGAGAAACTGTCTGGATGATGCAACAACATTAAAAGCGGGTAATTAGGTCTAATATGCCAAAAAACTAAATATCACTATAAACTTAAATAATAAGTACAATTTATTATACTGTCTTAGTTTGCCTTTCTCAATGTGTTGACTTAGGAAAGTAAAGAACTCTGATTTAAAACTGACAGTCATTGGTTGTTCGGTCCATTTGTTTCATGGTGTGCAAGAGTGTTGGGAAAGCAGGTTGACCTACTTGGTGAAATGCCTCAATAAAAATAATTACACTAATAAAAATATAAATACGTTATATTTATATTGCGCTTTTCAGGGACCCAAAGACACTATAAAAAATGACATGGGACAGAAACAAACAGAAACAAAAGAAATACTATGAGAAAACAACGAAGATTGAGAGTGTGGGATTTGGCATGACTATGGTTAGGCGATTTTGAACAGATGAGTCTTGAGGCGTTGCTGGAAGATGGGGATAGTCTCAGAGTCACGGATGGTTTTGGGGAGAGAGTTCCAGAGACGAGGAGCAACTCTTGAGAATGCCCTGTCACCAAAGCATTTGAGCTTGGGCTTGGGGATTTTGAGGTTCAGCTATCATTGCAAATACCTGTTGCTGAACCTTAAATTGGTAATTAGTGACATGCACACACAAAAGGCCTTTTTGGGTACATGATTAATTTCTTCAGATCTACATAGAATTTATTTTCTGATATGCATTTACAAATGTAAGAAATGTTGGGAAAGTGTTAATGTTGGGGTTAGGGAAGGTTAAGTTAGGATTGAAATTTTGAACAGGGTTGTCAGATGTTCTCACTGCCAGTTTGCATTGAAAGTTGAGTAAGTCATATGCCTTTATTTCAACACCTGAAGAAAATAATCTTTCCTTCTTCATGTGCATCTCACAGATTTTTTATTATCAATGTGCCTATTTAACACAAACCTGTAATTTTGTGCTGAATGATTACCAGCATACACAGCCTTTATAAGCTGCATTGTTAGCTCTATTGTAATCTGTGCTACAGTGTGGCTCTAGTTGAAGCCGTAATAACTAAATGCAACCATTTCAGCAACCAGTAAGTACCTGAACTGACGCAATAACTCGGGGCAGAACCAGACATTGGTGCTTTATTTAAACTTATTCATTATGATTATTTCCATACATTACCTTGTGTTAAATGTTTACCATATGAAAATAATATCACATACGCAAACATTTATTGGCAAACATGTACTTGGGTGACTATAGCTTAATATTGAAATGTAATATTTTGATTGGCAAATGGTCTACTTTAAATATATTTCAGAAACATTCCCCATCCTCACGCCCTCCTCCATCGTCTTGACTCCAGCTGCTGTGGTATCAGCCAACCAGGCCTTTGAGCTAAACTTATTTCCAATGGTTTAAAGTCTAGCCAAAATTATTTGTTGCATACTCAATTTAGCATGTGTTATAACAGGTGTAAACAAAATACTTGTGGACGTATTGATATGTACAGAGGCGTTATCAGAGGCTTAGCCTACCCCCGCCCCCCCAGGACAGAAATTACAGGGTTTTGAATGTGAATGAGGACAATTTCGATGTACATGCTAGCGGCCTACACGTCTACATTGTCATAATGTGTGATCTGAATTATAGATAAATAGATCATTTATTTTTTGGGGGGGTCAATTTGATATCCGGGGCTATTCATAATAGACGCCCAGGCTTAACGCCACTGGATATGACTAAGTACTTGGGGTACCTTGCAGATCTTTTAAATGACTGTAGGAAGTGTTCTGGCAAGGGCTGAAATTGTGGTAGAGTTAACCTTAAATTGACTAGCTATTTCACACAAATGTCCTACATTATTACATTCATTCCATTACAAATGCCATCACTTGAAAATTAACATGCATAAAAGAGAAAAGCAACATTTTTGGGTCAAATTAGTTAAATTTACTCTTCTAATCCCATCATATTATTAAGCAAATGGGAACTTTTAGCTCAGCTGCTAGCAGTAAAGCAGTGCAGAGAGTAGATATGTAGTTATAAGAATAGCTAAACCTGTAAGTTTTAACAACCACACCACATAGATGTCTGTCTCTATGTCTCTTTCATCATAGAACACAGCAGACGATTACTCAAAGGGAATATTCTCAGCACTTGTTTTTCTCCCCATAATTGTTGTGAGGTGATGTCACCTTGACAAAAAGCATGCAACACCGTGCTGTTCCAGTCTGCTTCATCTATGGGCTGACCTGCGGGGTCATGGGAATTCTCAACGGGGCTGGGCCGGCATTGCACTATCTACCTTTATCTAATTAGATGACAGCTTCAGGGAGCTCTTCAGCTCTACGCTCTTCTTTTCATGGGGCCTCATATTCGATTCCTTTTCATATTCATTTTTATTCAAAGCAGCCTTTAAAGCTTGCACCATCATCATTCCAATGCTGAGAGAAGTAGGAGCGGAGGCGTGGTGCTATTGAGCAAGAAAAGAGGCTGCCTTCTCCAATCTCAACATCTATTGGCGGATGTGTCAGTAAGATTGCATCATTTCCCATGTTTTTGTTGTTCCTGAGATTTTCCGACCAAAAGACTGTGTGTTTTCAGTGAACACGCATAAAAATGCGTTTGCACGCTGGGTGAAACATAGTGATGTGTGTGTGTATTTTGGGGGGGGGGGGGGGGGGTTGAGGAGGAGTGAGGAGGTTTAGTGAGGAGGAGGAGTGAGGAGGAGGAGTGAGG
>JACXGJ010002684.1:43172-62635 GCA_016801105.1 Esox niger | reverse complement strand
TGTGTGTGTGTGTGTGTGTGTGTGTGTGTGTGTGTGTGTGTACACACAGAAATGGAAACTTACATTTGTCATTTCACCAGTCAGCTGAATAAACTGCTAACGAGAGCGAAATTACACATTTTTTCACAGACCTTTCAGAATTGATGTCTCTATAGGCTTACTGTAATGGACCATAAACATCAATCTGGTCTCACAGCTGGTAATTATGGTCTGTAAGATCTGTCCTGTTACTGGTCAATTAACTCTAGACTGCTATTATGCATCTGAGTTGAACTGAGGTTGTTATTATACACGTGTGTTGGGCAGTGATTGTGTTGCAGGTGAGGTGCTGTTGGCTTTTGGATGGTGGTCACCCACATTCTGTCCTTCTTTGTTTCTAAACACAAATATGAAGTGAGTCCTGCATGCTTCAACAGTATAGTAAAAGAGGACTGAAATATGCCTCAGCATCTTCTTGCGGGAGTTCCTCTGTAACCATTCTCTTGTTTCCTTTCCTATCCAGAACCCAGTGCAGGAATGGGGCGAAGAGTTTGAAGAAGGGGCACTGTATGGGATCACCCTTCGCAGAGAGCCTATACAGATACCAACTGATTCTACTGAGGCCCAGCCATGTTTTTCCTTTGTCCAGTACCGGACTTGCAAAGTGCGCAGGCTGAAGGCAGCCACCCTGGATCGGCTGGTGACCCACCTTCTTGATCCCTGCGTCCACGAGCCTGACTACAGACAGATCTTCCTTTCCACTTACCGGTCCTTTACTACTACCAGTGCTCTCATAGAGCTACTCTTCCAGAGGTGGGCCATTAGTTTCAGTACTCATCACACAAAAGCCGCATGGAAACTGAAGAAATGTTGTTATCTCTGTTCAGAAGATAATGGGGAGAAGATGGTCTGCTGCATCTGTCATGCACATTTTGATATGGTGGTCCCCAGCACAGAAAGAGAATCAAAACACACTTATTACAGTGAAAGAAATAGAGCAAGAGCGAGAAAATGAGGTTGTATGGAAACCCCATTGAATCTGGGATTATTGTGTAAATAACTAATTTGGGATCTTTTAGAATTCACCAGGTTAAACTATTTATAAGTTGGTCGCCAATACAATGAGTCTAGCACACCTTTTTTAGTTCATCCCTTCTTTTCAGATACTGTAATAATGAAATCGATAGAACAGGGGGCAGACATTGTGGGTATTGTGGGTGTATTCACGCTTTTATGAACGCCATTCAAAGCCCAAACAGAAACCTGGAATTGCCTATACATGTATATTAAATTAGAATCTGTAGAAGGACTATATCTACATTTTAAAATGTCTAATGTTGTTGGTTTTGGGAAGTTGTGCCAAAAATAAAGTGGAGAAACAACTTTTCTTATTAAGTAACTTCAATGAATAATATATCAACATAACAGTGACAATGGATGCTGGTCATATGACTGATGGTTTGAATGTCAAATCTGGGTTCTGGCGGGTCGCCAGTTGGTCCAAATTCTCAATTCTGCTTTGAGCTTGAATATTAACTTAATGTTTAAGTCCTGTAAACCCCACCATTTTGTGTAACAAAATCCCCATCTCAAAACCAAAGATATTAATATGTTTTAAATAATTCATTTTATGTAATTGTGATGACTAAACTTTTGTACCACCCTCAACTTTTCGGTCGTCAAAACATAAGATTGTGTAATGTAGCAACACTATACTGTATGTCATTGTATACCCAACGCGAGAGCCACTGGTTGATGGTTATTTATAAAACCTTCCCTGCTTTGCTCTTCCTTTTGGATAGATATTTCTGTCTCCATTGCCACAGTCAAAGACACTCATGGACACACAGTTACATCTGTACCTTCTTCTTTTGTTGCTGCTATTCTGTGTCGTCATGCTCTGATGCTGTCATGTCAGATTTTAATTTTACTGGCTCTGGGATTCAATCCACCAGCCTTTGGTTACAGATTAGAGGCTTAAACCACCAGGCTACTTGGTTGGTATACAATAAAGATTCAATAAATATTTAAATACTTCATAGAAAATAGCATACAATAAAACAGACAAAATATAAATTAATTTAGGACAATACCCTTTGATTATATTTGAATGTTTACAACAATAACATATTTCTCTGTTGTTTTAACAATTGAATTGGCCACAATTTAACTTGGTGTTCTAGAAAGAGTTTCCATAGTTACTTTGCAGCAGCTCTTATTTGCCCAGTCTTTTAAACCAATATTCTTTCATGTTAACGTTTATTGCCATTGCCAAAAATTGTATGAGTGAAGCACTTTTTCATGCCCTTGCTACCATCATATCTTGACCTGCTTTTTTGCAAACACAACCCTTTTGAAAGATTCATATCATGACAGTTACTTATTAAGATTAGCCAAATTGCATTACGAATGTTATGTTGGGCACAGATTAGAGGGTATGTTAAGTACAGTTCTTGGACTTTACCTATGCATTGTAGTCATGTTTCTTCAGACTATTTTTACCTTTCTTGTTTCCATGACAAAATGTCTTCATCAGCATCTTTAATGTAATGACACTAAGCACCCAACATGTAGGTAGCCATTACAGGTTTTGCAATACCAATAATTATTTACAGTGTTTGGAGTCGCTTCAGATTGTGGTTAGAGTGATGTCAGGATAACAACACAGCTTAGGCCAAAGATAAAGCCTAAAGAACAATGGGACCAATGGGATAGTGGTTAAGCCATTGTTAAGATGAGTCTGACAGTTTTCCTACTGAATCCCACAGGGACGACGTGCCTTCACATGCGGACAACAGTGAATGTTACAGGAGGTATGCTGGCTGCTTTGCCCTTGATTTAATGTATTTCCTTAAAACTGAAACAGGGGACGCCTTGTTTTCATCACACTGTGTTATGTCCTTAGGCCTCTATTGCCCCTGATCCAGACCTGGCTGGATGAGTACAGTGAGGACTTCCGGGATCCCCCACACTACACCTCCTTAAGGCTGCTGTTGGATCACCTTCGCCGTCACTCCTTCTGTTTACTGGCCCAGTACTCTGAAACTCTGCTTAGGAAGTTCCAAAGTGAAAGTCTTGAGAAGGTTCGGACGTTCCTCTTTCCGTCGCCAGAAATGGATACTTGTGGCCCCTGCGCCCTGGCTGAAAATAATCAGGAAGAGGAATTCTCTTCGAAGGAAGATCCAGAATGGGACCAACCACTTGATCAAGATGACATAATGGACCTCTCAGTCACAGGCATTGCTGAACAGCTCACACGAATGGACGCTGTAGGTGCTCCTCATGGCAGCTGGCTCTGAATACACATTGTCCGGAGTGGATCCATTCAGAAGTGCTTTCATTTGACCTCTTTTCTCTGTGTCCCAGGAGCTGTTTGTGACGGTGGTTCCGTTCCAGTGTTTGGGCTGTGTGTGGTCCCAGAGAGACAAGAAGGAGAACCTATGTCCTACTGTAAGCGCCACCATCGCCCAGTTTAACTTAGTCACCAATCGGGTCATCACCTCCCTGCTCCGCTGGCGCACCTCCACCAACTCCAGCCCCACCTCTGTCCACCGGGCCTCCAGCCCAGCTCAGAGAGCTCGTGTCATTGAGAAGTGGATTAGAGTTGCTCAGGTGAGATCTTTAGTAACGTGGGTCAATTAGCCATTATGGGACACTGTGTCAAATTTCAGTGTAATCTGAATGTTCTGTGTCCTGGTTGTCTGTACATTCGATTAAAAATAGTAAGTATTTATTCAGGCTTGAACTTTTGAAATTCTTTGAAGCAGGAATGTCGGCAGCTGAAGAATTTCTCGTCTTTGAGAGCCATCCTGTCTGCTCTTCAATCCAATGCTATATACAGGCTTAGGAAGACCTGGGCTGCTGTGTGTAGGTATGGACTGTAGCGTGACACTGGAAGGTTTAGTTGAGTCATGGTCCAATAACATTGACTGTGTTTATCAACCATTTTTAACAATGGTGTCCTTAGTTCAGGAAATGTTGTAACCCTAAATAATGTTAGTCTTGCAAAGCAGCCTGGTCACGGAAGCTTCTGATGTAGTATTTCTTGTGTTATGATTGTTGACTTTGACCTACAAAGTTAACAATCATTGTAGGTCAACCTGCAATGCTTTACCAATTGTTAATAAAAGTATTTTCATAATTCAGTTTATAGTAGTATGCTAGTTTAATTTGGCATTTGTTCTTTTTAAGGGACAGTATGGCCATTTTTGATTACCTCTCAAAAGCTTTCCCGGATGAGAACAGAGAGATTCTTGCCGAGGTATGAAGTCAGTAGATTATGTTCAGTTATTTAAATAACTGTTTTACTTTATTCTCCGTACAAATGTATACTTTCATTCTATTATAATAAAGCAACATTTTTGAATCTGTGAAAAGTCTTACAATACCAAAATGCACTGAGAACATTTGACCTTTTACTTGCATATTCTATAGCACCTTAACATTATGCTTTTATTACTTATTTTAACCCATCTTCCTGTCAGGTTAATGTTTGGTGAACTGGCCTAACAGTGTTAATAGTAAGCCAGTGTCCTAAAGCAAAGAAAGAGGTGTTCTATTTTTCTCTCAGCTCTAGGTTTTTGTGTCAGACCGTTAGGACTGATTACTAACTGACGTTAAGATCATGTCTGATAATACAAAAACAACCAGTTTATCCCTTTGATAAACATTTTGTTATTCTGTGACATATACCATTGAAAGTTGTATGGTTGTATACATATGTCCAACCCTTTTTCGATCTTTCTGTTCTGAAGAGTTTGTTAAAGCTTCTCCCAGAAAGGAAGCCTTTAATCTGTGTCAACAGCATCACAGTATTGGTGCTTTTGACCAGTGTTATCTCAAAACTGCTTTTGTTCACATTCCGAAACTTTCAGCTAGTCGTGTTTGCCTGAATTGTAAAAGTTCTGAGTGTTGCTTATACACAACATAACTTTAATCATTTTTTATTTATTTATAAGAACAACAATGTGGTATTGTCCTCACAAACTGATAAAAGCAGATTTGAATTACGCAATCACTGTTAGATCTGCATATGTTGTAAATAAGTAGAAATATATAGAAAAGCTGTCACTGGAAAGTAATACATGCAGATTGCTTCTGTCTGATTCCCGTTTTAGGATGGATGCCAACCTACCCCAGATAACATTTCTCCCAAGCATTGTCCTATTTCCAGACAGATGGTATGTATTCTGTGTATGTCCAGTTAAAACCAATGGGATTTTATAATGGGATTTTATATGGTATTGCCTACATTCTTTGCAGCGTACATTTTTGCTTCTTGAGAGGTCACTCGTAAACGCTTCCTCACCTGTGAAACCACAAGGTGTTACCGGTATTCCCTCGTAGGGAAATAAATATTCAAAGGCCATAAGAGTCTTGTGGCAAGAGACAACGTAATCTTTAGCCATCATTGTTTCTGACACGTTTCAAATAACTGCAGACTACTAGGCTATGAAAGAACAATAATAATAGACTAAACCCTTTTTATTGCATCATATACATATTCTAAAGTATTAAAACACCAATTCTCTGCTAACATTCTCCATATCTGTTAGAGCACCTCCAGTGGAATGGTTCCTTATCTGGGCACATACCTGACTGTCCTCACCATGCTGGACACTGCTCTACCAGACACTGTAGAGGTGAGAGAGCACGCAGTGATAGACACAGACTAAAACTTAATGCATCTACTTGAAATGTATTCAGTATTTACATAAGCTAATTTTGATCGGTTTAATATAGACAATCTATCATACATGCATGTATTTATTATATTTATTCTTTCTGACAGGGTGACCTTATAAACTTTGAAAAAAGGAGGAGGGTAAGTTGTTCATGTTCTATGTCTTCATAATGTCATTGCTAATGAGTAGGCCCTGTCCCGCATAGGCCAAACGTAAACATCCCAACCACCTCTTCTCTTAGGTTGGTTCATTCAAAACTATAAAATGCCTGCAGGCCTTCCCCTGCTTTAGGGAATGTTCTTTCTATGAAAACTAAAGATATAGTACAAACAACTCCCTAAACTCCCCTTGACTCAGTTTGCAGATGAGTGTTGAGTACTTAGTGTTGATGGTACCATTCAGCTATGGAGAAGTGCATACCAAATCATGTTGGTTCCATACAAGTTACGACAAATTGAGACCTGGTAAATCATTTTATAATCTATTGTTGTTTTATTGTTATTTATAGAACTCATGCACATTCTTTGCACACATTTAACTGCACAAAATGAAATTAATGAAGATGTATTGCCAAAATATAGCCATCACCAAACGCAGGGTTTCCTCCTTTGTGATGCTTTGCTAGGCTTTTACTGCAGTCTTCAGTTGTTGTTTGTTCCTGGGTATTTCTGCCTTCAGGGTAGTTTTGTCTTCAGCAAGTGAAATGCATTCTTGATCGGGTTAAGATCAGGTGATTGCAGAATATTCCACTTCTTTGCCTTAAAAAACTCCCATGTAGCTTTTGCGTATGTTTTTGGTCATTGTCTAGCAGTAAAGGTTTTGCTCAATCTGATCAGGCAATATATCCCTATTCATTTCAGAATTAATCCGGGTGCTTCTGGCTTCTTGCATATCAATAAACACTAGTGACCCAGTGCCACTGGAAGCCATGCATGGCCATGCCATCACACTTCCTCCACAGTGTTTTACAGATGATCTGGTATGCTTTAGATCATGAGCCGTTCCAAGACTTCTCCATACTTTTTTCTTCCCATCATTTTAGTACAGGTTGATCTTAGTTTCATCGGTCCAAAAAATGCTGTTCCAGAACTGGGCTGGCTTATTTTTTAGATGTTTTTTGGGGCTCATGAATGGTTTGCACCTTGTGGTGAACCTCTCTCTTGAAGTCTTCTCTTTACTGTAGACTTGGATAATGATTTGCCCACCTCCTGTAGAGAGTTCTTCTTGGCTGGATGTTGTGCTGGATGTTGGCTGGATGTCGTGAAGCGGTTTTTCTTTACCATGGAAAGGTTTCTATGATCATTCACTATTGTTGTCTTACATGGACGTCCAAGCATTTTGTGTTGCAGAGCTCACATGTGAGATATTTACTTCTCATAATGTACCAAACTGTTGATTTTGCCACTCCCAATGTACCTCCAATCACTCTGATGGATTTTTTTTTTGCAGCCTAAGATGGCCTTTTTCCCTTGCATTAAGAGCTCCTGAGAGCTCCCCACAATTGCCTTTTGTGAGTTCACAGCAACAGCTTCCAAATGTGAATGCCACACCTGGAATCAACTACACACCTTTTACCTGCTTAATTGATGAAAACATAAAAAAGGAATAACCCAGACCTTCCATATAAAGCTTTTGAGCCAATTGTCCAATTACTTTTTTGTCCCTTGAAAAAGAGGGGGCTACATATTAAAGAGCTGTAATTCCTAAACTCCTCCTCCGATGTGGATGTGAAAACCCTCAAATTAAAGCTGAGAGACTGCACTAAACCCATATTCATTATTTTACTGTAATGTAAATATATTTTGGTAAACAGCCCAAATAACAAATCTTTCCAGACCTAACTGTAGATTTGTTGACAGATCTACAGTTTTTCTTAAGCAGCTATTTGATCACTGTACCTGCTGAATCCCACCCACCTATCCGGACATGTGTCCCACTGGAATTATTGTACTGTAATGTTTATTTGTCTTTCACAGTTTTTATGTTATTCAGTCCAACGTATTTTCTTTTATGAACATGCTTTTGGCCAGGTCATCCTCAAAAATGAGAATTTGGTTCTCACATGATTAAATAAAGGTTATAGTGTCTTCCTCAGGCATCTCATCAGCATGTCTTAAACCAACGGTAATGACAGGGTATGATGCCTTTTTATGACGGTTAATCATGTTGTCAGGTACTGCTTCCAGTGTTATGAGTTCATAATGTCTCTCTTCTCTCCCTTCTCAGGAGTTTGAGATTCTCTCCCAGATCCAGCAGCTTCAAACGTCCTGCTCCCAGTATAACCTGCCCCATCACATTAGGATCCATGCCTGGTTGCAGGGTCAGAAGCTGCTTACTGACCAAGAGAGGTGAGCCCAGTGCTTTTACAGTAGTGTGACGAGGCGCTGTATAGAGGTTAGGCTTTGTAAAGGTTGATGGACCAAATCGTGTCATAATTTACTCTCCTAAGGTATTTTCTTTTAGATGGGCTTCTCTTATGCAAACGCTCTGCGGTTGTTGAATCAGACAGCACTGCTTTTCTGTGTCAATACTGTTCGCATGTATGACGCTGGTGTTTTGGGCTACATATCCACATTCTTGTTCACTTCTTCAGGCTGTGGAGGAACAGCACGTCACATGCACATAAGCAGCCTAGCATTGCGTTCTAGCACAAACACATTGACCTATACTGACAGTCATTATAAAAACTTGAACAATTTGTAGATTTGAACCAACATCATTCAATGCACTTTATTCTGACCTCTGAATGAGAGAACCTATACAATATTTTAATTAAAACATTTTATTAAATAAAAGTTGGGATTGTGACAAATATGCGTAGTCGCAAGCTAATTCTGTGTGAATAAGTTGTTTATTGAGGATGAAACCTGGAAATGAATGAATCTCTAAAAAAATTTTGTTGTCTTTGGTAATAGCATAGAAAGCTAGTTAATAATGCATGTATTCTATTTTAAAACTCGGAACTTTAATAGATATTACAATGTACTGGTCATGGCCCCATCAGGAAGCTCTGCTTTATTCACTTATAATTAACTCTCCTGATGTTAAAATTATGTTAATAAACCCTTGTGTCGTATATAAACTGAAACTGTACATTATCTACATATGAACAGTGCGTAAAGGCTTATGATTGCATTTTGTACGATCTGCCACAGCTATGAACTGTCCAGAAACCTGGAGCCTCCAGTAGACCTAACTTCCCCCAGTCCCTGGAGCCACCGTAAACTGAGCAGGAAACTCACTTCGTGAGTACTGCATGTCATGTTAATTCAAATTCAATTATTGTATTTTTCCCCCCAAAAATACAACTTCTCAGTTTCATCATTTGATATGTTACACAGAGTCCCACATTTTTGGAAACAGGGTTATATGTGGATGGAAAAAATTTGTGCATTTGCAGTTTTAAGTCTGATATTGTTTCTTTGTAGACTCCTAAGTGGGACCGAGGGATCCAGCAGGAATACACACAACGACCAGATCAGTGTGTCATCTTCAGGCTCCAGTGGGTCAGAGATGGAGGAGATCTCTACCCCTCCTACCACATTTGAAATGCAGGTACTGGACTCTCCTATCCACCTTTTAAAGAGCCACTGACTAGTAAAACCTGTTAAAAACTTATTTATGGCATCATTGTGGAACATTTATCCTATTATCAAAAATATAATGCAACATGTAAATAGGATAGGTTTGATCCTAAAGCCGTGCAAGTCCAAACAGATATTTGTGAGATAAAAAAATAAATGATCAGATTGGTTTGGATTGCCACTCTTGGATAGAATTTATTGCTAGAATTGGGTTTTCATTTAAGACTCTTTGTGGCAAATTTGCTGTTTATTTATTATAAATGTATTTATTAGTTGTCACAATCTTGTCTATATACTTTAAATCATTACTCCTATATTTTTACATCCTGAAAATGATTCACACATTGACTTTATTCAGAATTGTACATCCATTCCATTTGAGCTACTGCCTTGGCTGTAGCTTTCTGTTCAAAAGGTTTAAGCAAATTGTCTCTATTCTACTGTAGTTCTTGCTATATGTGATTAGTTCATGTTTTAGTCAACCTCATTAATATCTGTCTGCCTGATATCTTGCAAGCACTCATAAAAAAGTGTTTAAAAAAGGCACTTTGTGGCACGTGTATTGCTGCTGCATGTGTTTAACCTCGAATCCAGTCCATTGCTCTTAAAGAAAAATGACATCCCCTTACTCTCGAAGGAATCTGATTAAATCTTAACAACAAAATGTATCTGGGGGAAATTCTGATATCTTCTTGCTGAGCATATGTAAACTACATCTAGCTATGCAGGATGATGTTTGTAACACCAGTATTTATAGAATCAAAATGTGCACACAAACTAGTCATAATTTCAGCCAACGTTAGCTGATTTGTGTACTCACTCAGCTGAGCAAATCTCCAACACGAAAGAGATGCAGACAATACCTCTTTAAACATTGAATGATATGTCTTCTGCTTAAGTGTAGCTCAAAACAATTCGATGTAATATAAGAGGCCATTGCTGATATAAATATTTGTGCACTGAGTCCTGCAGACAGCTTCAGCTTTAGCTAAGACTATGTTACTAAGTCCAAAGCTACATTCCTCACAGCTGTCAAAAACTGGAAACTTAAATTTGGCCCAGTACAACGGTAGTTGTATACAGTTCTTAATAGAACTATCTGCCCACCAGCTTTCCTTTGGAGTGGTGTTAAGTGGTTGGCAAAATCCAAATGTTTTGGGAAGAGTTCCATGTTTGGGTATGCTCCTGCAAACTCTACCAGACATAGTCTGACTGCTTTACACCTAATTGCTCAACTCTTCAATCAGTAATTGGGAGACTATTCATTTAGACTGCCTGAAGCTTTAACAATAGCTAACGTGTTTGTTCATGTGGATGCATTCCAGAACACTGCCAAGATGGAATAGGGCTACTTAAACATTGGCAAGATTGGTCGTTGGGTGGTGAATAGCCTAATGGTTATAGCATCTGATCAGAAACCAAAAGATTTCTAAATTCATTACCAGCAAGGTAATACATCTGTAGTATTTTTCTTGAGTAAGCTAATTAACCATAATTGTAACTTTGTCATCAGCATGACTCAGGCAGTGTTTTTTCACTTCTCAGTTGTATCGTATTGGCTAATGTGTATCCACTTGGAACCCCTTCATGTTTTTAGCTGGTAGGAGTGGAGAACAGTGTGGTCTCATGCTGCAAAAGCCCATTCATGACGAGTTCCGATGACATGCTATATGTCGCTCTGCACACCATTGTTGTACTAAGCAGTCATTTTCCAGTCTGTGTCCCGCATTTGCACGATTCTTGTCATTCGTCGTTAGCCAGGTGATGTTTTGCACCATTGTCAGTAAACCCAATACATTGTTGAGTTTGAAAAGACCAGGAAATAAGTTGTTCTGAATCCTGTGCTCCTGGCACTGATGATTAGGCCAATCCCTATGTTGTTTTGGCCACTCGCTTTTCTTATTCTAGATTTTAATTGAACAATAACTCAGTGTTCCAATGCCTGTCTGCCTGCATAATTAGTTTGTAGACAGGCATGAAAGCACGTGTGAATCACTGTCTGTGGGAGCAATCAATTTTCGTGAATGTGGTTGTGCCACCGAGAGCATAATAAATTTGCCACTGAATGTGTGATTTAAATTATATATTTGTTTATTATTTGTGTATATTTATCAAAATAATTATACTGACATATAAAAATAGGAGAGACAGCATTTTCTTAATATCAATTACAAAACGTTCACATACTGCGTTGCACTCAGAATCTTTTTGTCCACATAATTGGTCCACCACTTTCTCTCTCTCTCTTTCCCCTCTGTGTGTGAGTCAGACAATGATCATGCTGACTAATGCTGTTAAAAATATCCAAATTGAACAATATGTACTACAAACACAGGGGACCATAACACAACCTCTTAATGTTCTCTCGACGCTTTAATGACTAATTCTTGAATGCGAGGAAATGTTGATGTTCAGACATGTTTAGGGTAATTATACAGTTGCACAATTCACAAATGAATGTAATTTCATGGCTTAATGTAATTAATCTCCCATATATAATAGTGATCCTCATCAGAAGCCTATAGAAACTTCTGTCCTTGAGAACTGAAGGGTAAATTGACCAGGTCCTTGAATAGTGGTGTTTACTGAATCCAGTACATATGACTCTGCTGAAACACGACTGGATACTTCAGTTGTCTCTAGGCATCCAGAATCTCAGGCAGAAAAAAAAAAAAGAGTTCACTATTCCAAATGGCACTCACGGATTTCCTGTTTCTCTCCCTTGTCTTAGTCTCTGTCCAGTTCCTGTCAAAATGTGTCTGACACATTATCCTGCTCCTCTGACGGCTCCATCTTCTCCAGCTCTCAGACAGACACAGTTACCTCAGCACCTGTGGCTGCCTGTCCTAAACCTACCTTGGTCTCCCATCACAAGCGCTCCGTATCAATGACCTCCCTCCCCCTCTACAACAGACAGGTGGCTGATTCCTGTATAGTCAGAGTCAGTGTGGAAGCTGGCAATGGCAACATGTACAAGAGCATTCTGGTGAGCTTGGGTTGGGATTATCTTGGGACTCAAAACTTTTGCTGCAATATTTAAGGAAATGTGTATGTGTACTCAAGCTCTGTATGTGGGCTGTTATTATATAAAAATCAAGATCAGAATGGCTGTACTGTTTGGTGGATTAAGGGAGATTTTGAAGACAAACTGTACACTTCTTATTTTTTTTAACACCACTTAATACCTCTTTTGGCTCATGCATGTCCTTCTCAGCTGACTAGTCAGGACAAAACTGCCCAGGTGATCCAGAGGGCCCTGGAAAAACACAACCTGGAGCACATGAGTTGCCAAGACTTCACCCTCAGGCAAGTGATCTCCCAGGAAAGAGGTGAGCACACAATCAAAGCTGTTACACAGAACGTACTGTATGCCCACTCAAGGGCATTTGTAGGCTTGTTCCCTTCCTGCAAAAATTGTTTCTTAGCTTTAAAACACCAGACAAGGTGATTTCCTGTACAACTTCTCACGGTTGAAGTGTGTACTTTGGTGCCAGATCACTTTGCCAGATGATAAGCAAGTGTTAGATTTCCTTATTTCCCTATAGGAAGTGACTTCAAGTACTGTTAATTGGATGTTGGATGTTGAATTTTTCTATAATGTGATTTCCCTTTCAAAGTGGGGAAATACAAAGCCCAAAAAGTGTCACAAGTTCATTATAGTTTTCTCCAAAAAACACCATCTTGTAGAGCAGTTTTGTAGTTATTAAGCTTATAGTTAAGAGACTAACCATGAGCCTGCATACCATGTGAAACATTTGCATTGTGAGAAAATGTATCCTGGCAGGCCTTATCCTGGCAGGCCACTATTCTTTAGCATGATGAAAGACACCTATAGTATATAAAACGTTCCCTTCTCTAGGTCATATGAAATGTCAGATATAATGTTTTAAATGAGCTTGTAACAGAGCCACTGATTGGCCAATCAGTGCCCTTCTTTCTGACCAAGCTACGTACGGTTTAGTTTTTCTGTGCCAAATTGGACAAATGTAATCATTCTATGTTTGAGTTATTTGACCATGCAAACAAAAATCTACTCATGTAATGTTCTCCTGTGTCATGCCAACCCCACTTATTCTGTTTTCAGAGTTAATCATTCCAGACAAGGCTAACGTCTTCTACGCCATGTCTACATCAGCAAACTATGATTTTGTTCTGCACTACCGTCCAAAGGGTCAAAAGAAACCACTGTGTGCTACTGCCAGCCTTGGACGCTATTCAAAGTAGACTGCATTCTATGGCAAGGATGACGAATCCAACCAGTGCTTGGCTCAAATATTTCTTTTTTCTTTCTGTTTAGTAAACTTTCCTTTATGAAAAGCAAGTGTAAATGTCCTGCAATGAACAGGCGCCCTGTTTAGTTTTTTTGTCAAAAAGGGTTGAAAGACACAGATCGAGCATGATCATATCTCAGGATGATGGCACTATGAAAGATACCGTTGGTTGTGTATGTACTCGGTTTGAAAACTCAACCATGTTGGGATGGGCTGCATTGTGAAACCTTAAACCAGTTGTGAAACTCCCTTTATTCCTTGGTGGAGAAAATTCTTTATGAATTCCATACCAACTCTTTGTGAATTCCACTACTGAACCCATAACCTGACTGCAATGTTTCAAATCCTGGGCCCCCTGGAAGTGTAGCAGCGTCAGGTGGAGCAGCAGAAATATTGTGTCCGTTTTGAGCTACACTTAAGCAGAAGACAGACCGTTGTCACTCTAGATGTATACCACATACGCATCCTGACACATTGTTTCCTGTCTCTTTTGAGTGACACCTGGAACATTCCATGCAAACCCAGTGCAAAACTCAAGAGATTACATGCGGTCCACACAAAACCTGTGAGTCTTGAAAGAGAACAGGGTCAACTATTCCCACAAGAGACCTGCCTTCTGAGAAGTAGATGGGAATGTTCTGACCAGGATCACTCTGCTGCCATCAGCGTATCAGCTGATGATAATGATCAGTGCCCTGAGGGAGAAAGGTGTGGCTGTCCTGACTGGCTGGATGACATTCCAGAGAGTCACCTATTGTCAGCTGTTGAACATGGATCCCTGACATACCATTTCAGGACACAGACTGTCAGGTTAGCGACGTCTGTCATGAAGAGGTTGATGATTACGATGTTGTATGTTGTGTGTTGTTAAAGGTTCTCTCTTGCATTTCAGTGTTAGTACATTTTCAGCTGTAGTTGTTCCCAAAGGAAATAGAATAGGGGACATATCTGTCTTTGTCTATTAACTATTTAGTACATTATTTGAATGATATCTGAAACCCTGCTGGTCCAATTTTTGGGAAAATTACACCATTCAGTCCAAGAGGGGAACTTTAATGTTTAAATGAAATACTAGCCCCTCAGTATCTTGAGGTGGTAGCATGGCCTTATTTGTGCGGGACGTTTTTACTGTTGCCTTGCTTAAACATTGTTGAGTAGTTGTGTCTCCAACAATGCTGATCAGGAGGACCGTCATCACTGTGTGCACTTTTCTATTGAATAATATGCTCTGAACCTGACAGGTTATTTGAGTGTTAGATATCACAGATTGAATAAGTCATCACAGATGTATCTGTATTTGTATTTCGTTTATATGTATTGTTTTAAGACTCTACAGCAGCTCCATTCATGTTTTTAATTGTTATGTAGACTTTAATGGAAATACATATTTTATATTACAACATTGAACCAAATTGGTTTTGCCAAACTGAGAAAGAAATTCCCCACACTTCAGACAGAACAAGTCACTCTAAATTTTCGATGCTAGAAATACCTCAGAGTCCTTTGCCTGCCAAAGCATTGACGTCATCCTGGAGCAAGTGTGCTCCAGGTTGTAGTTTTGAGTGATGTAGACAGTCTGCTATGTTCAGACATCCCAACACTGAGACAGCCAGTCTCTGTAATTTGATCTCTGAATCTTGATATAGATCTACAAATGAGCCTGTATCTGACTTCTCAGAAGATGTTTTACTGTCTCTTTGGCTCTGTCAACACCAGGAGCACAATTCTTTTATCCATTCCTTGGTCTTTTGAGAGCTTTCACTTGATTGTTCAAAAGAAAAAATAAATACTAAAACCTTAATAAAAACCTGACTGATTCAGGCAACAGGACTTATCAAAGGCCTGCACTTTATAAAATGTATTTTCTCTTTGTTCGAAATGAGTACTCTCTCAAAAACTCACTTTTCAGATTAGGTGCAAAATCACATTAAGCTCAGTACATGTCACCACAATTGTATTTCACTTAATTTCCTAATTTCTGTTAACTTAATTTGGTGTTGTGTTTGCGTTTGTTATTTCAGTCACTGTTTCAAATGTTTCTCCTCTAACCTATCTGGCCTGATTTAGAGAAAGTTACCAGGTGACACATTGGTACACATGAGCAACACATGGTCTCTGTACTTTTAACTAAAATGAGAAACTCTCACTGTCTAAATGACCGGTTTATGAAACTATGTAGGGCTGTATGAAACAAATTCTAAAGTTTTGATAAGTTCAAGGAAACACTCAGCTAGGAGGTGTGTTTACGGACATCTTCAACCCTTTCCTGACCTGGTGCTTAATACCAACTGGCTTCATGCAGGCCACCTTATTCCCACACTTATTTGAATACAGCTCCAACAGATCCACAGATGCATTCTTGATTGCACTTATCACTGCCCTCTCCCACCTGAACAAGATAAATCTTTATGTGAGAAAGCTGTTCATCTTCTATAGCTCAGTGTTCTGCACCATAGTGACTTCCAAGCTCATCTCAAAGTTATGGACCCTGGGACTGAACACCTCCCTCTTCCACTGGACCCTGAGACTGAACACCTCCCTCTTCCACTGGACCCTGAGACTTAACACCTCCCTCTTCCACTGGACCCTGGGACTGAACACCTCCCTCTTCCACTGGACCCTGGGACTGAACACCTCCCTCTTCCACTGGACCCTGTGACTGAACACCTCCCTCTTTCACTGGACCCTGGGACAGAACTCCTCCCTCTTCCACTGGACCCTGAGACCGAACGCCTCCCTCTTCCACTGGCCCCTGAGACCGAACACCTCCCTCTTCCACTGGACCATGAGACTGAACACCTCCCTTCCACTGGACCCTGGACTTCGTGACAGGTCGCCCTCAGGTGGTGAGGGTAGACTAAAACACATCCCAACACTCAACCTCAACATTGGGGTGCATTCTTAGTCCCCGCCTGTACTCTGATGTTTGCTGATGACACAATGGTGGTAGGGCTGATCACTGATGGTAATGAGACAGCCTATAGGGAAGTCAGGGAGTCATCAGCAAAACAAAGAAGGTGATTGTGCACAACTGCGAGAGTAGGGAAACCATTGCTAAAGATGGCCAGTAGATGGCAGTACATCTCTATGTTTCTTA
Organism: Esox niger; assembly: GCA_016801105.1. Classification (NCBI taxonomy): domain Eukaryota; kingdom Metazoa; phylum Chordata; class Actinopteri; order Esociformes; family Esocidae; genus Esox; species Esox niger. The sequence continues at coordinate 46,020 of JACXGJ010002684.1, read as the reverse complement.
CTGCATGTTCTAGACACCAGACTACAGTGTAAATACATTTACAACAACTTACCACATGGAGGCAGTAGAATGGCACTGAAGGCTGAACTAATTTTCTGTGTTGTACTGGGTTTGTGCATATTCAGGTTGTCAATTACACAGACACAGACACACCCCTTTCTTTCATGGTGTTTGTTTTTTCCTTCCATGTGGGCCTTAAGACCTTGCTCTGACCCTGACCATGACCCTGGAATATATTGTACATTTCCCTGAGCTTAGCTTTACCCTCATACTTATATCAATAAATGTGCGGCCAGTATAGGGTTAACTTTTACAATGAAAATCCAGTTTTTCCTAACCATAAATCGAACTGTAGCTAAAACACAAAATTCCTAGCCCTGAACATATGTAACCATGATCCTAATCTAGCCCATTACAATAACTTCACCCCATAATTCTAACCCTGGTATAACTCTATGCCAAAAATACAGAATTTTAGGATGAGGACATGAACACAATGTCCTCACTCCTTGGTGTGGTATTTTTGTCAGGGCTTTTGAGGACGTTCGTTTGTCAAGGCATCCGACTGCCAAGCTGTGCGGGGGCTTCAGGGCTGTCCCCATGCTGTACATGGCACACGGTGTTGTGAAAAGGAGGTAAATAGTGGGTAAATGAACTGCTCGTGTCAGCAGCTCTAGAGAAGAAACAGCATGATAATAAACACAAACCATACATCATTTTCAATGGGCTTTCAACTGGGGTTTGAAGATCTATAGAGGTCTGAATATTTACAAAGTAAACTGCAAAGTAAACACGTTCAATACTACCCATAATGCCATTAAATGTTTGCTACTTTAAACCACACGGATGTTATTATGTGGAGATTACAGTCACAACCTTTATGTGTGAGGCTCTGTAAATTACAGTGAGTGCTGTTTTCAGCGTATGTAGATTTGGGTATGCAACCTGTTAAGGCAGCACAGAGGTGTGTTTGGGTCCGCTCCGCACGGTACCGACAAACAAAGACGTTCTGAGAGTGGGAATGTGGAGTTTTAGAGAATAACCAGGGCGGTGCGGGATCATCAGGCACACATCAACACCGTGCCACTGAGCCCAGAGGACCCGACGTATGAGAACGGTGTTAAAGAAAAATAATCGGTCTTGAGCCCAAAGTTCTATAAAGGTTTTTTATTTTTACATGCGCATGGGATAATTGATATACGGCCACCTAGTATGACCGCACTCCGAGTAATCAAAGTATCTAGGTACGACAGGCGTCTTTGTAGCATCTTCACTGACCACGCCCCGAACTCAAAGTTGTCACACATTGAACAAAGAACAAATGCCAGGTCATTCTCTAGTCAAGCTGATCTCTTCAACAGATAGACAGAGAACACTGTTAATTACTCATTTACCTAGGTCACAGAATACTAAATGAAACCACCATAGAAATCAATATAAACTCATAACTGCCAATGTAATATAAAATAAAACATTGAATCATTATATTGCTTCACAATTTCAAATTTCTATCACAACGGCCAACAGCACCATGCGCCACGCGTAAAGGTCACCAGGGCTCGTCAGGGGAAGCACGAAAATGGACGGCAAGAGAGGTGAGGTGAGAGGTGTGTGAGGCTGTCTGTTGTGCGTTCTCAATGGTTACAGACGATCCAGAAGCCCAACGGCAGCTGTGAAGGCTGTGTTGATAAACACCTTCGGGCAGCTCGCACCACACCTGAACTTCTACCTGTTACAAAAGACACGCTGCCACCCAAGCAGGCACACAGTCAAGCATGAACGTATAAGCGTACACATACATACTATATACGCCAAGCTGTATGCATTACATTGTTTCTGTTAGCCCTCTTGAAGATGCACCCATCATAGACACCAACTGCATGTACGTTGGCATTTAGAATCCTTATGTCCTTATTTCTACATGCTATTCATATTCTGGCCAGAGGTTCAGCCTCCCACACGCACTCAACTAAGTTACTCTCATCTCTCTAATGTGTGTCAGGGCTCTGTGTTTCCTCGCTGAGCTTCTTTTCTCTTCGCGTGTGGGCATTTGCTCGGACAGCCAGCGTTGATGAGAGGGGAACTGGCTCTGTGCTGACGCAGGTGGGGAGGCTTTGACGGAGGAATCACGTGAAAGGGCACATTGGGTCTGTCAATATGTGCACTGGTCACACATCAGTGAATGTCAGTCCCCTAAAACCTTGTGTACACATGAAACCTCTCACATCCACAGGTTGCTATCGATCAGTTTCTAACCAACTACATTGTTTTGCCGTTCTGTGTTGTTAGCAAAACCCTGCTGATTTGCAAAGCATTACTGCCTCTGCCTTTATTACTACGAGGAGCCTGTAACCACGGATTCTTTGACTAAGCCTCACTCAACCATCTGCTGCCGCTGATTGGACATCATGTTCATGAGAGCATCGGTGTGAATCTCAACGTCCTGAGCGGTGTGTCTCGCTGTGACACTGTTTAAAAAGACAGACAATACCTTTTATCTCACTCTGTTTGTTTTTTTAGTTGAGGAAAGTTAAATTTTCTATTGTTATTTTGGAATTGAACCTGGTGTATAGTTGTGTATTCCATTCGGACTTATCTAAGTTCATTGAGTTAAGTGTGTGTTTGTGTGTGTGTGTGTGTGTGTGGGTGGGTGTGTGTTTGTGTGTAAGTGGAGGCCCAGTGGTTTTTGCAGTATGACTTGTGCTGACATTCACAGCTCCACTCACTCACATGCTTGGCCTCAACACATGGCCTCCTGACAACACACAATCGGCCTTCACGTGCTGGCTCCCTCTCGCTCTGGCTCCCTCTCGCTCTGGCTCCCTCTCGCTCTGGCTCCCTCTCGCTC
>JACXGJ010002684.1:0-43072 GCA_016801105.1 Esox niger | reverse complement strand
CCACTGGCTTGCCCGAAAAGGTAAATATGGTTGGCCCTGGTTGGTCCCTGGAGGGGGGGACCAGAGTCTGTCAAATGGGGGTTTGAGGGACCAGTTGGATGCAGCCTTCACTCGAATCTAAAAATCATATCTCAATGACCCAGAGTTCTGTCTTTTGGTTTGAACATTAAGCATGTGTCCTGACTCTCCGCTCAGGGAATTTGTGAGTATTACCCCAGTGTCCTTGCTACATTTCCAATATGGCCCTCATTCGAACATGGGTGCCTCATCTCCAGCCTGCAGTGGCCTGGATCAAAGTATCAGGCACATTCCTGAAATGTCAAAACTGTCAAACATATGTGATGAGAAAAAAGGCTTTTTTCTCTCTGTTGTGCATTGTCTCCTCCTGCAAACATATTTGCAGAACATACTGAAGGAGATGTTTCTGCATTGTGCATTCTGGTTGACTTGTCTGTGGAAATCCTGTGGAAAGACAGTCAGTGAGAACATTTACATAATTTAAATGTAATTACAATAGTAAAGCACATATCACAACCTAACCTACTGAGAATGACAGTGAATGCAGGCTATTTTAAAGAAAAATAAGCCATGTGAATTGAGCCTGTCATAGAGTCAGGATGAATATCAAGTCATCATTGGAAGTAAATGAATGTAAATTATTGAGGCTACATTACATACAGTATAAAGAGCAGTGGGTGCAGTCAACTTGATCCAAACAGCACCTCAGCAGTACAGCTGCATTACACAGGTGTGTTTAATACAGGCCTTTTGCCCAGTAATCAACATAATCTTCAGTAGCCTTGCTCAGTCTACTCATTCATCGTAATGTTGTGGATACATCCTTTCACCTCAGAGATGGGCATGTTCCCAGGCTTTTACAAAAGGACCCGTTTTTTTCTCTCATGGTGTTTGTTTGCCAACAGCTAAACCACAAGGCCAAGTAAAAGCAATGTGTTCCTGACTATTACAGAGATTATTATGTGAAAAACGTGATCCTACAGATGCAGTAGTCCTTATACTCTCAGCCTTAAGGAGATAATTCACACCCTGTCTGTTTTGCGAATCATATCCCAATAATCCCGAAGTACAGTATCAAAAATGTATTGTGTTACACAACAAAATCCCGAACAGATGATGCTAACGTAAAGCCTGAGAATTAAAATGTGGATAGTTTGACATCAATGTGCCACAAATGTCACAATGCAACTGTACAGATATAATGCATCATGATTAAATCATCTGTAAGTCTTTGCTGACACAATTAATCCCAGATTATTTCATCTGTTCTTAACATGAATTAGCAAAATGGAGTTGGACGATATTTGTGCCAGAAAAAGTGCCAGAAACAAAAACCCAAATCTGATTGCTGTTATGCCTTGTCCATATATTGCCTAGGTAATTGATTATTTTGTAATGACTTTGTAACAGGTTATCCCCAAAACTGGTCCTGAAACAAATAAAGACAGATTATTCATTTGTTTTGCTGGTCCAACACTGGTCCTGAGACCCCCCAACACTGACCAGTGTTGGGGGTCTCGGGACCAGTGTTGGGGGTCTCGGGACCAGTGTTGGGGGTCACAGGACCAGTGTTGGGGGTATGAAAGCCTCACAGAAACATCATCTCTTTCTCAGACCAGACCACCCCTTGGCTCACTGTGCCCAGTCATCTTGACCTGGGGGAGATATCCATGGAAAATATTAAATCTCTTTTAATTTCAATTATAAACAGAAATGTTCACATTTTGTGAGGTTGTCAAGTCGAATGGTTTGTAAGGTCTTTTTTGCCTCTGTCTGATATAGTTTTTAATTTGTGTCTGAATTCACAAAAACAATTCACATTGAAGTGAATACTGCCACATTCAGTATAATGTGCAATTTATCAAATACTCACCAAACAGCACTAAATTATGCAACTGCATGCCTCTAGCCGGATTGTTTGCACGTAACAATATGCTACATTTAAATATTTCCTAAATAATCAATTCCATTAGTGATATCATGGCTTGCCAAGGTTTTTCTTTTGTCTTATTCTGATTTACGAATATTACAAGCTAACAATGATACCACTTATGAGGCACTTGGTTCCAAAATCTGTAGGGACTGACAACGACAGTTATTACTGACAACGACAGTTATTACTGACAACGACAGTTATTACAAACAGTTCAGACACTCGATGTCCTCTGGATTTTGGAGGACAGGAACAACCCATTCTGACAACCCAATTGTTGGCACACAGTGTCTTCTGTGAACGCAGGGAGACGCCAGATCCAGACAAAAGCAGATGAATGACCTTGTAAACCCTCCTCTCCTCTGGCCTTGACGGAGGCTTTGGAGTGTTGTCCTGCTTTACATAACCGGTCTGGCCCAGTCAAGGTGTTACAGTAACACGTTGCATTCGACTGCATGTGCGCTCTGAGTCACATGGGTCTCCTCACACCACCCCTCCTCCCATCCTCCAGTTGTTTGGTTTAGTGGAGCGAGGCGCGGGGGGAGGAAAGGGGGGAGGCCTGCCTGTAAAACTGACTTCTCTTGTCATTTTGGCCATTTATAGACCCCTTATTCCCTCACAGCTAAAAGGTCCTTGCACTTCTTTTGCTCTGTTTTTGTTAACGCTACTGTCATCACATAATTTTCCCCTCTGTCAGATGATGGTGTTTTTCTAATTCAACGAAGCATCTGCCAAGTCTGAAAACTAAAATGGCACGGAGGTTTGTCTATTTCAGAGGTTTGTCTATTTCAGTTCAGCCTTTGACGTCTTGTGATCTATATCAACATGGAAAGAGGCCATAGTCTCATTCTTCAGTCAGTTATGTCATACAGTGCACCAGATCTCAGTGTGTGTGTCTTATCTGTAATGGAGCGTATCAGGATGTTCCAGGGAACCGCGCTCTAGTTTCATTCACTTGAACCTTTCTGTAGATGGGTAGACCCGGTGGCAATAATCCACTATACAAGGTAACACAGAATCAGTGTGTCTGAGGCTGACTCACGTGACGCAGCCCATACTGAAGCAACACGTGTCCAGTCAGGCCTTCCATGACTTATTCTCAGAAGTCATGGCTCACTGAAAAGAGCACTGATTTGGCCTGTTTGTTTTGTGTCCACGTTAAAGCAAGGTAATGCACTCAGAAATGAAAGAATGAATGAAACGTGTGGAAGCTACTACAATCTAATCTTGTTGTGCGTCAGTGAGTTAGAGCGAGTGGCACTAGAGGTGCCGGTGCAGTGATGCAGTGATGCAGTGATGCAGTGATGCGGGGGTGAGGGCAGGAACTCAGTGTGGTAGTTCAGGGTGTTTTCCTGTGCTGACAACAGGAGCCTGTTGGGCCTTCCTCTTCTGAACCACATTGTCTTATGAACATCAAACTAAGAGTCTGTTTGGACTACATTGTCTTTACAATGATGTCATTGATATAACATTTCCATAATATTTTTTAGACAACTTTCGATTCACCTGAGCAACAAGAATATCTCGTTGTGCCAGGGGTAGTCCATAACACATGCATGTGCATTGCCTGTGTCATCTAATGAAAAATACCTTTTCCATTAAATAACTTGATCAGGTTGTTGTAAATCGATATGGGCTAAGACAAGAACAGAGTTTCTTTAATAACTCATGTTGTTGTTGGTTTTTAACCTTTGGAGAAACGATTGGCCTTGGAGAGGATGAAAATCCTGACAAACTGCAGCAACCTTTTGCATTTTCATATTTTGTTATTAAACATATTGACTTACCGGGGGTTTCCTTTACCCAGAAACATGATTGGACAGTAAAACTCAATAGACTGAGATTGCTAAATGCAGATCTGCATTGTGTCCTACTGCCCTCTGCGACCGTAGGCCTAACTTAAATAGTTCAACAGCTTTTATTTTCATTGGATAATTAATTCCAGTTAAAATTGATTGGATACAAAATGCCTAGGTACATTTGAATACACAATACTATGAAGCTAATAGCTGTCTGCCAGTGTTATTCTCTATGATAAAATCTGCTTTCTGGACAGCAAACCATAACATGAAACATGATCAGCAACTTGTTATATAGAACAATGCAGTTACAAATGTTTTCTTTTTACTGATGATTCCTCATTATTTTATCAACTTTATTGTTACATGAAGCCCGTTCTAAAAAGTAAGCCCAGTAATAGTTAAGATGGGGTTCTACGTTCTGTCTAACACTGTACTACCAGAAAGATTAGTATTGCGACAGTCTCAAATCTTGTGGTTGAGCTTTGATGCATAATTCTTTGAGATATAATTCAAAGTTCCAGATTTTAATCAAATATTTCTACTGATTTTGTCTCTGTATCTTTAAAATTATATATATAATCTTAGCCAAGTGTTTTGTTCAAAATAGCAATCAATACTTTGTCGTAAGACATTCTCAAATTTCTGGTAATTATTTTTGGTCTCCCCAGAAACTGGGTCCTTTTCAAAATCACTTTTAAATAGCTTAAATTGTCCAATATACCAATACTGTTTCATCTACTTTTATATTTGAACTTATTTGGGTATGCACTTCACTCAAGGAAAAACAAGTAAAATTTTTCTTATGTACATATTTGTGTTTGTCCATTATGTGAGACACAACATTTTATAGTTGTATGCAATGTCCATTACATTAGAACCTGTCAAATCTAGATTTTCTATACAACTGCCTCTGCTTTTCCTTGTCATATTTGATCTGCCAGAATTATTTCAAATTTTAGATATAAAATATATCAAATATCATTGATGAACTGTAGATTCAACGTTGTTTTGAAGTTAATTTGTGAGTTAATTGATAAGTTAATTCTTCACTTTAGTTCTAAATATTGTGAAACTTACTATCAATGAAGCACTGGTTTCCTATGTGTTTCCAGTTTGTTAAGTTGTGTAGTTAATCAGTCATGCTGCATTGCATCTTGCTGCCTGCCATTCATATGATAGTGTGTTTTTTCCAGTGCTTTTAATGTCTGTCTATAAAGGGAACTGTTTGACCTGGCATTTGGATTCATATCAGAGGGCTGTACTCACCCACACACACCCTGACATAGTCAGCTGCCATGGGCCCCAAAGTGGCCTGCTCACATTACACCCTGAGGAGAAGAGGAAATCCCCCCGTAAACCTCCCTCACTCACCCCTCCCCTAAGCCACACTCAAACACACTCTTTGTTTCTGTCCTTAAAAGGTTGCCTTGATTTAATGTTCTCTCCTTCCCCTAAAGACAAACAGTTATGGGATGGTATCAACACACCAAAGAAATCAAATGCTTAAATAATGGGTGTCTTGACAGAGTGAGGTCGCAGCAGCACATTCTTCTGCGCAGAGCAGAACATGCATGTCGTTAAGCCTGTTTCTCATGGGCTGTATATGGTCAGGATTCCTGGAGAAGGGAAATCAGCTCCTTCTCAGAAGAAGGGAAAATAGTGAAGGCATAGTGGGAGGGCTAAGCAATGCTTGGTGTGGCCTACTTTGCCAGGGACTCACTTATCCTCACCCCCCCAAGCCCATCAGACCACAGCTGCGTTGCCATGGGGAGTGAGTTCACTCGAGGTTCTGCTGGTGAATTCTTTTTTATGGCAACAGGAGAGACGTGGCCTAGGCCAGGGAAGGCGGGGTTGACCTACATTCTGGATTTGCCTGCGACTGCTTTGTACTGTAGCAGGTCCTCCGAAAAAAACAGAAAGAGCAGGGCTTCACAAACAGCTCCTCAGACTGGGGATCAACCAGGACTTGAACACATTACCTGTCATTGCAAATAAACTCTGGGACAATGCAAAATCCTCTTTGCTGTTGACAGTTAGGAAGTTGTCGAACCTGTCTAAGTCCCTCACTGTCTCTCTCGGTTCCTCCCATCCCCACTGTCTGTACATATTCTTATCAGGCTTTATTCCAAGCAGACCCACATTACTGGCTGCCAAAGTCAACATTAATAGTGTAAACTTAACTGCCATCTGAGGTTGTCTGAAAAAAATGAGGTATAGTAACATACATCAGCCAAGTTGAGGTGGCCACAAAATGTACAAAAACACACTCATTGGCCCAAACAGATTATTAGCCAATATCTGCACCATTAGACAAGTGTCAGTGGTGAAATATTTGTAAGCAACGTTAAGCATCCTTCTCTCTCTTCTATATCGCTCTCACTCTCACTCATAAACATCACATGAGACAGGTTACCTAATGTTTCTGCCACAGACAGAGAAATAAAACAAAAACTAATTGAGGGATGGTAATGTACTTTAAGACCACCCCCTCGCCTCACACACACAATCACATTACTCACACACACGTCCTTCTTTACTTTCCTGGGCATCCAAAATGTCTTACATTTTCCAAAGGCTTATGGGGTATATCTTCTATTTTTTGGTTGTCCTTCTCATATGAGTTCATAGTGTGTAACTGCATGAAAACAGGTTTTCTTGAAAGCAAAACTAACACTGTAATGTGTCAGACTTAACCACCGAAAGACATATCTCTCAACACACACATGGCAGCAGGCATTGCGCTATAATCCCTTGGTTTTCTAGACCAGATCAGTAATCCCTTCAGAATTACTTGTGCATATTGCATAAATTCGGAGAGGATTACCAAGACCCCACCGAAACTAGATAGTTTATGTCCTGATCCCAAAAACAAACTTTAAAGCTCATTGATTAAGCAGCTGCGCGCCACCACCCCTAAATTATAAACACCACTCAAAAGAAAGATTTCAGAATGTTCTTTTTCAACCCATTTAATTAAGTTACCTCTTAAATATAAAGGCACTTGTGACTGATTCGTTCATTTCCAGATGTGGTCGACTCCTTAACATTGGAATTCATTTCGAACGTGCTTTTAAAAAAGTCACACTGCACTATGCATCCCAATATACGGCAATATTCCGGAGGTTCAGGACCCTGGAGAGCGTGTGCCGGGAGAAGGCCGGTAAAAGACGTACCCAGGAGGGTCCCTTTCTGCAGCAGGAGAAAATGGCACGGAAACTGCGCCCTGTCGGAATGGACGCCCCGCGTCCCGCGTACTTGACTAGATGAGGACGGCGACACAAATCAGAAGGCTTTGGGGCCTTGGGTCACTAACCCAGCATGCGCTCTTTCCAAGCAGGACGCCCTGCTAAAGGCCCCAAACATCATGGACAGGGTGCCTGCTTATTGATTCGGAACGGCCTCCTGCATGACCGGATGCAGAGGTGGGGAAAAGATGTGAACCTGCTGTGGCCCTTTGACCCACTACCCTGGAACTGGCCCACTTCATGTCATGGTAATGTCGTATCCGGGCCATTAGAGTCCATGGGGCCCCGCCACGTTCCAGCTGCTAATGGACCTCATGCTATGGATCTGTTGGAGGAAAGCTTAAGAAAGGCAAACATTAAAACCCACCATTTATTACATAAAATGTATCTGTCACGTACCACAATCATTTGGAGTTCTCCAATGTTGGGTTTTTGCTGTGATAGAACATTTCTTTTTTACGCAGACACTGTTCAGCAATGTTATATGGAATCAACATAACCAGATAAAGCTACACTTGCGCTGCAGTACCACAACCCTGCTCTCTCTGAGTGAGACAGTTGTGTGCATATATAAAAGTCTCTATACGCAGGACTCTACATATAAAGACTAGTGTTTATAGGAATGACGATCGTTTTGTTCAGCAATTTCATCACATTTGAGTGAAAAACCTGTGATATGCGTCTTCTGCTAAAAACGTCCAAAACACTTTGAATTATTTATTAGTATTCAATAATTACACTGATGAGAAAAGTCAAGTCACTGGCCCCACGATCTGTTAATCTTCCCCCCTGCTGCGTATCCCAACCAGAGATCACCTGGCGGTGAGGGAAGGTTGCTTAGGTAAGACACCACTACCACTGGAGTGTGGCGTCTGACCTAATTAAACTCTCTTCTGGTCCAACAGGAAGGAAACCCTTAGACAGAAAGCTCTTTGTTATTGCTCTGACTTTGTTCCATGTCTGCCCCTTCTTTCCACAGTGGCCCCTCACTCATTCACCCACTCACTGATTCAGTCACTCACTGATTCAGTCACTCACGGATTCAGTCACTCAAACGGTTGACTATGCATTTGACACCCTGTTTCAGCCTGGCTCTGTTGTGTTCTGCCTCATAAAGGAGGAAGCATGGCTTTGGGGACTAACGGCATGGGAGAACTATAATCCATTAAGCTAGAATACTGGGGTACCACAGGTTTTTACATCCCCCTCCTTTCACTTTAGACAGTTCTTTTAAATTCCAGGACCCCTGCAGGCAACAAAAATACGTAAGGGGTGAATACATCCCAACAAGCCACTGACAAAACTGAATGTTTCTACTGCTTAATCCATAATAGTGATTCTATTAAATATATTGTTCCCCTTGGAGAGGATATGGGAAATAACCCAAACCACTCGTCAACCAGGTCTATTCACCAAGACGCTTTGGATTTTAGAAGTTTTGCACAATTATTATTATTATGTTTGTAATATAGGGTTACACAGACCCATATCTACACTAACAAGTCCCTGAATCATGACTCCCTGTATTGGGCTACAACAGGAGTTGTGTGTACAGTCAGATTAATGTATAGTACCAGCAATCCTTTCATTCCTTTGCTATTTTGACTCACTGCCCAGAGACAAACAATGCCAGGATATCAGAGTGTTAGTCATTTAGGCTAGTCCTGTTTTCAAAATGGTGATATTTTTACCTTTGAATGTTTCTTTAATAGTGATGTTTATTACATCGCTCTCACGTGTGTAGGGTTACAGCCACCCAAAAAAAGATGTGAAAAGGTGAAATGTGTCACCCTGGACATGAGCCGGGCCTTACTAACCCCCAGCCCTTTCCCTCTCTGACCATGTTACTCAGGTTGGGTGGAAGAGCCAAGCAACCGAACAGCCTTGTTCACCATCTGTTTAACAGGACTATTTTGCAAGAACCATTTTGGGATGCACACAGCCAAAACACACAATTCTCCCTCCCTCATGCCTTCTTGTTTTCTTCTCACGTTGACCTACTTTTCTTTTGACCTGTTTTTTCAAGCTCCCTCACATGCCAATCAAATCAGACAGGTGTATTGGGTCAAAGAAAGCTTGTCTGCTACTATACGTCTGTTTTGGGTAGTGCAATCTAAGATATATAAGACTTTATAAAACACATTCCTAGAGAATATTCTCAATAAATTGCTCTTCCAAATCAAGGTATAACTTAGTTTGTTATCCTCCCAACTTGAAAAAAATATAACTGCCAATCATTAATGAATTAGATATGACACTTCAAATTGCAGGAAAAAAATGCCTGCACAGAATAATAATAAACAACGCATGCATATTCTGGTGTTTCTTTCATGTGACAGGACTGTCTGGGAATTATGTAAAAACAATTATAATAAGGACAGCGACAGTAGTAGGCTAACCCAATCGGGCTACCTGGTTTCCAATGGTTAATACGGATGAGTTCTTGTGACATGTGCAAATCACTGTCATGTGTCTCTAAAATGCATTCTAAACCACAAAGGTGCAGAACTTATATTTTGTCACCTGCAAATGTATATTTCCAGCTCTGCCAGGAAACTGAATCCAGCAGATGAGTGCAGTACTTGACCAAAGTTCACAAAAGGCAACGGTTGGGCTTCTGAGTTGTTTTAGAAACTCTATCTGCTGGATGGATCTGACTGTTTTGGTTCTATTGCATCCTATTTTCACTGTAAAACATATTGAATTGCTTCTATGAATTGTGCAATATAAATAAACTTGCTTGCTTGCTGTAGTTCAAGTATAAGCTGTTTCCAATGTTGCCAGGAAAGAGAAGAGCTTTGACTGGTCTGAGACGTGCTGACCTGAAGGGTTTGGATGGCCAACAAGGAAAGGGCAGTTTCCCTTTGGTCTTGAAGTGGCCTGGCGCCAGCTTTAACTGGATACCAGTGGAGTGTGTGGAGGAGCAAGTTGACACAGGAACATCTACAGGAGTCACAGATGTAATGTTTGGTAACCAGGCTCCAGTGTTCATCTGGAAAAGGACTGCACTGCACAGCCAATCCTAGAGCATGGGTTGACCTCTGGCTGAGTAATCTGGCCTGTTGCAACCACTGAAACACTGAACGTGGGCCAGGAGACTTGGCAGCTGGGATTGTTTCTGCCCTCACCATGGACATGCATGCCTCCTGAGTTAAAGTCAGTGGGAATTGTCTGTGATGCATGTTAGGGTTTCAGGTAAGAAGCCGAAAGGGATCCAGTTACTTTAAAATGTTCCTCACAGTAACCTCACATTTGTATTCATGATATTTTTATTCAAATTTCCATGATTTCCATGTTTCTTTTTTGAGACCTAGACAAAATAGCCTCCCAGTTTAGAAACAGTAAGTAATAAAAGACAAAGCATTATTCATTTTTATTTATGCAGGTCAGCCGACAGAACCAATTCTCATTTACAATGACGACTTGACTAAAGTTACAACAGCGAAATGTGTATTTTTTGGTGTTGTGTCGTGACAGTATATCTCTGCCCTGCGAACGAACGTCCATGTGCTGGTAATGAGTGAGCAGAAAAAGTAGGCCAGTGTAACATCAGGGAGGTCGGACAAAGAGTCGGTCGAGACAATATGGGTCAGTGTGTCACTCCAAAGCTCCTCTAATCCTGAGTGCCAGGAGAGAGCCCAGGGACAGACTGTACCCAGGCTATTAAAAATGGAACAAAGATCTACCCATACCTGCTGATACGGATGAGGACTCAGAGTCTCTGTTCAGTATTAAAACAAAACCTTTTGCTGCTCTGTTTTGTGTCTCTGTGTTCAATAACAAGGGACTTCTGCTTCGCTGCTGTGTTCAAAAGAAGTGAGTATTTCAAAGGACCATAGAAGAAGGCTGTTTATCAGCAACTGCTCTGGCCCAAATGATATTCTGTTTGTTACACGAGTGTGGCACAAGAAGATACTTACTTCCCAGGCTTAAGTATCCACGTTGCACTGCTACATTCCCAGCTATTGAGTGACTCAACAATTATGAAAGATGATAGAATGCTGTCACTTGTGCTTTGAAAGGAAGCAGTGTCATTTGCTTAACAAAAGCACAGTTACTATTATTGTTGATTGTATAAAAACAAGCCTGATAATAACCTAAGGTAAACGTAGTGAGCGTCAAGTAAAAGAAAGAAAACCTGCCTGTGATATTCTTTCTGACATAACTCACAGCTGCTGTTTGTTTAATAAACAATCATCATGACCGGGGTGTTGCCCTTGTAAACCACAGTTGTACTGGGGTCTGTGTGTGAAGAAAAAAACATAACCTTGTTTCATAATGTGTTGAGAAATTCAACATCTTTTTTTATTTTGTATTTGAATTGTATCCATCTTTCATGATGAATATTAGTGTATTTATTTACATAGCCATTAAGGATGTGTGTCAACATAGACGCCACTCACTCCAACATAACCAAACGTCTCGCCTGAATATGGACTATTTTCATTAAACCATCAGCAAAACCCCAAACATCACTGCTAACAACACATTGAAGTAAGGGAGGATGGTGGGTGTGGGGCAAATACATAATCACATAGTCAATAGGAAAAAGACAAGAACAGAACAACACTCAGCATAAAACAAAACAAAGATATTAACATTACAGTGTTGCCTGACAGAGCGAGAGCTTTACATTTATACAAAGGTGCCAAAAAAGCCAAACATGGTACATAGACTATGAAACAGTGTGATCCAGTGCAGGCTTCATTTTGTCGCCTTGTGAGAGGAACGAAGGCCAGGGATTGACTCCCTGTGTATTATACTACAGAGGCACATATGAATGACGGGACATCTTGAATTCAATAACAAAGTAGCTAAAGACTGTCCTCGATTTTTTACAAAACGTAACTGGAAAAAACTCTGTATTTGGGCTCTTTGTGTAAGATGATGAATTATCTTGTTTCAGAGATTCAGTTAGCTTGTATTGAGACGCTTCACTGTCTCTCCGAGGCAGTGACTCAACATCAGGTCAGACCACCGCATTTCATAATATGACTAATGCCATTTGTTTTACTCAGTGCACTGTATAATGTGTTCATTTGTTGAGGAGACTTAGTGGCTTTACTCAGGCTAAGAATATAGTACAGAGAGTATCGTTTGTAATGATAGAATTTATAATATAATTTGGATTATATTACTTTATGTAAAAGGAATACATCCCCATATGTCCCAACTTCAACTTGCATACCATAAAGTTTCTAAACATTATTTATTGTAGTCTATGTTTCTATGGGCATTTCAGCAGTTGTGGGCATAGGATAAAATGTTGCGCTGAAATATGGAAGCTGTGGTGTGGCCTGTTGATAATTTTAGACTGCACACCATAACCACATCTATCTCAGACAGAATACTAACACCTTAAAGATCTACCCAGGCAACTGGTAAGATGCTTTTCAAAATTTGTTACCAGTATTCCTGTAAACAGAATGAACAAGTGAAGCGTTTATAATATATGTGGTGTTTGCAGCAGTAGACACAATGTAACATTATACTGTATGTAAAAATCCTGACAATGGAACGATCACATACTAGTCTTTTCTTTCCTCAAAAGTTTGCCTCCAAATTTTTTCTTTTTTTTCTTTGTAAAATATATAATTATATATTATATGTATATTTATACAGTATATCACAAACCAAGTGCTTAAAAAATAAAGATGATAGATAGGCTGTAAAAGATCACAGAGAAGGGGAGGGGAAATATGGACTCGCAGAGGTAGTGTTGGGGAAGAGGGATGGAACTTATTTTTATCTTGTATCTTTGGTCACGGAAATGTTTCCAGAATGTTGATTTTGTTAGTTCGTCTGAAACCAGATAAACACCATAGGATGCAAAGCTCCAACAGCAGTCAACTTAGATTATCTTTTGAAATTAGCAATTGCAGTTTGCTAATTAAAAAAAATCCCGTTGTTGAAAAATGAAACAAACATGTTCCATCCATCTTCTCATTCATAAACAAAAGTGCTTTTGTAATTACGGAGAATCATTGAAAAGTTTATACATTATACAACTCACCCAGAAGTCTAGTTGGGTTAATAAGCCCAGATTTCTATTCCCAGGGCTTGAAAATGAAAACTGGGGTAAAAGGATAATGGTGGATTGAGACTGAGTAGGTACAGAGAGCATTTGGTTGTAAGGCAGCATCAGAGAGACCTCACAATGCGAGAAACCTCAAAGAGTAAGACCTCAACAGTTCTAGAGGCACTTAGTCACACCTCTAGTTACGACGTCCACCAGGCTCCCTTTTCCCACACTCCATCCATGACTCAGCTGAGGATGGCTGCCTACAGAACCCTGAGGGGTGTTGGCTCTCACCCTCCCTGTCCCTGCAGCTCTGCTGCTGTATGAGAGCCAGGTATGGGTGCTGGGGCAGCGGCGGGATAGAGGAGGGGGGAGGGGTGGCGGGAGAGTCCTGCTGGGAGCTCATGGTTTTATGTTTCAGACGCAGTTTATGAGGCAGGGCAGTACCTTTAACCTCTGCCTGGGCATCCCTGCTTTGAGAGAAATCCCGCGGGGAGGACAGAGGCTCTGCTCCTGACTGGTATGAGACTGACAGGTGCTGGAGGTAGCTCCCAGTGTCAGAGCAGGAGGAGGACGGGGACTCGTCGTCCGTGGATGCTTCCTTGTCGGAGCTGCGGGGATCATTGTCGCTAGAGGAGGTGTCTTTGCCCGAAGTTGGGTGTCCCTGATAGTACCCCTCATTTCTGGGCCCACCCTCAAAGGTCAGTATGGGTATCTCCTCATCATGGGCACTGAGAAGGAGGTAGGCGTGACCAGTGTGGTTGTGGAACAGATGCGTCTTGACATTCTCCTGTGTTTGGACAATGCCTGCAAGAGCCCTCTGGGTCTTCTCCTGTTGCCGGTTGGGTACTTTGTACATCTGCTTCTCTTCTGCCTCGCAGTGACAGTCTGAGTAGTCATGTGGTGGGGAGTCTAACGTCTTCCTTTCCATCTGCTTGGTCACCTCTGCCAGGCCTTCGGAGCTCTCCCTGTAGCCCTCCTGAGCCTGGGCCGGCGGTTCGGCCTGAGCACCCTGCTGATCGTCGGCCTGCTGCTGGCTCTCCACTGGGTAGGAGGCACTACTGGAGCGATAAAGGATTACGCTCCTCTGTTGGGTGAGTGGAGGGGCACGGCCGGTGTTGCTGGTGAAGCTCTCCTGGGAATTGAGGGAATGGTGCTGTTGGCTGCTGTAGACTGACTCCCTCTCCTGGCGGTGTTGTGTGGAGGCCAGGCTAGGGAAAACGTTGAACATGCCGCTCCCAATGTCCATCTCCAGTATGCTGTCCTCCTGCTTGATATCGTAGGCCGTAGGCTCCGGGCTGTCCCGGGAGGACCCATCAGACATATCCGAGAGGGACCCGTGAGGGGAGTGTTTCACTAGCTTACCACATCCCTCCCTGTGACCTGACTGATCGGTCTCCGAGGAGTCTGAGTTCATCATCATCTGGGAGCTGCTGGAGTAGCCACTGGAGTAGTAGTTGGCTGAGGCAACGGCAGCCGTGCCTCCCCCAGCGAGCTGCTGGCTCTTTTCCATGTAGGACGCCGTACTGATGAGGCCAAAGCGCAGCTTCAGCTGCAGCAGCTCCGTCTTCAGCCGACAGTTCTCGTCATTCAGCGCCATCACCCGGTTCTCCAACACCATGTCGTTCAGCCGCCGCTTCTCCCTGGAGCGCTTGGCCGCCTCGTTGTTTTTACGTCGCTTTTCCCAGTAGGAGGCGTCCTTCTTTTCATCAGAGATGAACTCGCGCTTGCGTCTGCAGCTCATGTTGGGCTTGATGAGGGGTCCTTGGCGAGAGGGGGTTCCTTGGGGCGACGGGAGAGACTCTTCGTAGTTAGAGAATGTCTCTAGGTTGTCCAGATTATTTTCCGAGCTTGCAGATTGGATTTGTGAATTGAAGCTTTCCATTTTTGGTCAGTGGGGAACTGCTGGGAATGAAACTCAAGGGGAGAAAAGGGGTGATGATAAACTGTCTGAATCTTTCTTTACATATGTTACTGATTGAACAAGCTTACAGTTCAAGTGTCTAAATTGGCCAAGATGCTCAAGATAACGTGGAACTCTGTGTTAATTCCCCTCATTTATCAAATGTGTGCCTTCGATACTATTCTTCTTCTCTGCAGACTTCTCACCAAGAAATTGATCAAGGCAGCCTTGTAGAGAGAAAAACAAATTCCTGGAGTCTGGATAATGTGACAGGCTTAATAATCCTCTGACCTATTTTGTTGTTTGTTGTTGTTTTGTTATCTTTTTACAAGATCGCAGCATACAGAAATGTGCCCTATTGCTCCAGGCGTGATTCAGATGTAGGTCACTCCGTCTACCTCGGCTTGTCACTCACTTAGGGAGGGGCGTCGCCTCTCTCTTCAGTCAGCTGCAAGATGAAAAGCTGAGAGAAAAAAGAAATGGCACAATGGTTATTCCTTGTGAACAGCTGTCCTCAAGTAAGCATGTACATTTTTAAGGAATTATATATTTTTTGCCACTGTTAATGAAATCTATTTTAGTTTTTGGCATGTCTAGTGATCAAATAATTTCGGCGGAGGAGAAAGCATATGCCTCTTCTGACATCTTTCTGTTTTCATCTGCTCTACATTTCTGGGTTTGACTCAACTGTTATCCCTGACAACTAATGAATATTCTCTAGACCTAGTAACCCCAGACTGACTTCACAGTCTGACCTGATTCTTTTGATCTTATCTGTCTGTAGCCCATGACCCTTGACACCATGTGTTGCCGTTGGCATACATGATGTAATAAACATGAGGCAGGCTATTCAGATAACATTCAGATAAAATGTTACTGTTCTTAAGCAAATATAGCTTTTTTTTTTAAATAAGGCATTCCACATATTCTTTTTTTTTTTTTACATATTTTATTTTCCTTTGAATTGGGTTACAATGCTACTATAATCATAACAACATGTCTGGCAACAAAATAATTTTCCAAAACTAAAATCTGTTCACCATGATTTGGCAGAGACCAAATATTCGATCTAGACTGAGATCAGAAATGAAAAAGGCATTTGCGTGTGGCATGAGGGAATAACTGGAAAGACTTTCCCCACTGACCCAGAAATAAGGGACTGCTCAAACACTGGCTCTGTCTAGTGCCTACACAGCGCCCTAGAATATAGGTCAGTGGAACCACGGGTGAGACAGGGACAGTCCCCGAGAGAATTAGAGCATACTCTATTTGTAGAGAGAGGTCAGAGTGAGACAGAGACATTGAGAGAATTAGACAGGTAGGCAAAAAGGGGATGTATGAACTTGCCTGCACCGGGGCGGAAACAACATCACACATGGCAACGAAAAACTAAAAAAACAAGGACGCAACCAATCATGTCTAACAAATAATAAATACATCCCTCATGAAGGACCTCACCCTCTGCACAAACTGACTGATTTACTGATTGACAACGACAAACAAAAAAGCGTTAAGAAAATTGAGGCAATTGACGTCAGTGGCTGCGTGAGTTGCTCTGCTCCTTTGTGGGATGCTAAAATGAGCTGGAGGGCTGAATGTAGCTGGAGTGTTTACTGATGAATGCATCACCAGCTCTGTGTCACACTGCTGCTACAGAAATAGACCGTGGTAATGAGTGTGAATCCCACCCAGGCACGGGCGCACCACGCGTGTCTGTTGATCGCAGAATCGCAGGTCCCAACCCTTCTACTTCATTACTGTGTATCAAATAACTAACAGCCATCTACTAAGGGAGTTATTACCGATTAAAACTTAACGTGCTCTTATGGAAAATCTCAGAACAAAAGCTGTGACCTGATACGAATGTCGGATACATATCAGTGGATAACCACATTGTTGACCCGTTACAATGAATAAATCATAACAGATTTGACAAAATATTCACTTTGTTAGATCATTTTTGTTGGCAACTGACAACTGTCTTTATCGTGTCTCTCACAGTCTGCCTTCCATGAACCTGTTTACAGCATGGGTGTTTACAAGGATTACAAGTTTACTTGTTGAAAACTATATTAAACAAAACCTCAAATATAATTCAAAAAGCTGCATCACATGTAAGTTTTCTCTGAGCTTTCATGTGTATTGGAAGGATGTCTGATAAGGATGTCAGATCAGACCGAGTTTACAATAGAAAATAATAGGGTTGAAAATATACAAAGCTAGAGTGGGTGGGGCATTTAAATCATATGATGGAGTTCAAATGCTACATGTTTTTGTCGAGCTATTTAGGCAATAAGAGCAGGTGTAAGATACTGGAAGTCATATGGAAGACTGGCTTTTTCCAAAAATTCCAAGTATTATCTTCCCAGGAAAAGACATGACAGTCAAGCAGGTGTGTTTCAAAGCCAACTACTTGTCCATTAACTCAGCCATGTAAGCCTTGCTAAAAAAGGAACAAAACAGTAACCCAGTGGGGCCCATGTGTTTCCCGAGTCACATGTTCTCTCGTGGCCTGGTAAACTAATTATATATCCTCCCTCACAGCCACAGCAGCAGTGTAACAAATAACCTGTATATTTAATTAGCTTTCCTAACGCCAAGTAACACGGTGAATGTTTAAAATATCCCGAACTCCCGAACGCCACCATCAACTACAACAGAAGTGAACCAATAGGCTACATTATCTGCTCTAGTGAAACAAATGAAAACTAAGCTATTTGAAAGCCCGCCTCATCCTCTTGATAATATCTATAAAATGTTGACTATTACATAGTTTTCATACGATAAGAAATACAAGCAGTGTAGCCAATTACACTTGGAAGTTAGGGAGTTTTCATGAAACCTACCGAAACAAGGCGCAGCACAAAAAGTTTATGTTTGAAAATTGATGAAAATGTATAATTGGTTAAAACTATTGTAAAAAAATATCTGAAATATTTATTTATTTATCCGCTGCGTAACGGTGTATCTATTCTGTATGAATGGGTGTCTTTGTAATGGCGGCTAGGATTTAGTTGGTTTGGGGGTTTATTCTGGTATTTAACTGGGTAGGGCTCTGCGCCACATCCCCTCTATCCTTTATAAGTAATGTGATCCACATCTGGAACCGGCATAGAGATCGACCTTACGCGCCAATCAGTTTGCAGACCTCCTCAGCAAAGGACAATTACCTAGTCTATTCCGTTGATTGCATCATCTATTCTGTCAAATCCGTTTTAATTATTAACATGATTTATTAAGCAAAACATGACACTTCATAAAGCTTTTACCATAATCTAAATTATCAATTTGCTGAAAATGAACAGCATACATCTAATCAATTTCCCATTGTAGGCTAAAGCACATCTGTACAATTATTTTGCTAACTATACATATTGATATTGATTTCTCATTGACTAATATTGAATGAGACTGCTCGTACCGCGGTAGAAAAAAATACAAGTCTACCCTACGCTTGGTGCAAATGCCATCACCGGACAACAAAAACAAATGCATGCGCATAGGCAACAATCATTCCACAACGATTTCCACGTGCTGTGTGCGTGCTTTGAACACGCAGATTGAGTATGTCTGAGGTATTTTAAATAGGTGTGCGAATCTTTCATTCTTACAATTGAGATGTAGCATGCATGCACCTAGAGCGCATTTTTATTGTATGGAATTGTAGAATAATAGGCCTATCTTGCTACTTCATATATAGTACTGTTCCCCGACGTACAAAAGCCCATATGTAAATCAACCATATCAACGTAACAATTTTTACGTCATCAACACGTTCCTATTCGCCGTGGGCAATATTTTCTCCGACAAATGGACTTCATACATACCACATCCCCCGTGAAGCATAACAACATAAACATTCGTCGTGCCCATTGAATTTTACAAACACACTTAAACAAATTCCGAATCGAATTAGCATTTAGCCCAATAGCCTTATGGGTAAACCTACTGACAATAATATCCAGTTTATCAGATAGTAGGTGATATTTATATTTCATCCTTAATTCATACTTTAAAAAATCTTTCGCGACATAGACAACTCATTCCAGTAGCCCACTCTATTCTGCGCAGGGAAAGGGTGTCCTAGCTGACCGGTGTAAAGGTTTACAAGAATCGGCCAACACGTGACAGGGAGAGTGTAGACCAAAACCCGACAGGAGATTTTTCCTGTTGCGAATGGACTATAAATCAAAGCCTTTTAATTTAGGAACATTTTAATTTACATTTTAATGTACGCCTTAGTAATTTACATGGTGCAGGTATGTACTAAACAGTCTATAGCCTACATGTATTTCCAATAAGTTGTCTCTGTTCATTCATGTTTTTGAAATGTTGATTATTTTGTTGAGAAAACGATTCTCTTTAAATAGTGAATCAAAACAATTATAAATTAACGTTATTTTAAGCAGACAATCTTTCCATCTTTTAAAAGCGTACTATGCTCGGGAAAAGTAATGAAGGCAGGTAGTCTACTCCAAATATGAGATGGATGTGGCCCCTGCAACAACGTAATTTTTCTATAGGAATTCCATGAGCCCCGCTCTAACCCTCCCCAATAAATTCTGCCACCACACTTGGGGAAACGCCTCGTCTTGACATTGGGAAAATGCTTTGCATTCAAGGTTCGTCTAGAACAGTCAAACTCTTCTCGTTGTGCATAATTGCAACAATGCGTCTGTGAACTTAGAAGTCATGCAAAACTCAAAAGTTATCAAAATGCCACAAAAATATCCTAACATTTAAATTGCGATTAGGTTAATGCAATCGTTTTGACTAATAATTACACATAAAGTACAAATGAAAACACAATCAAAAGGACATCGATATAATAAAGATATAAACGCTTACCTTGCTTGTGTAAATAACCCATCTACTGTGCGTAATAACAGCAACGTTTTTGTTCAACCATTTAAATAAATTACCGACGATTTATCTTATTCAAATATGCGATCGCCATTTACGTATGCCTACAGTAGAATATGGACTCTGTGATTAGAGATTAGGCAGCGTTCTGTGCCGCTGATTTAGAATCTGCTTCTTATGTTATGTTAGGGACTTGCTACAGTTTCCTCTCTCGACGTCTCCAAATGTATGTTAGTAGGTCAGTAGTTGCATAACATGACGCTTTGGGTGCCTAGTCACGTTTTATTTCTCGCTCGCACGCCCGATATCTAAGAGGAGAGATGGGAGGGACCGAGAGGGACTAGTCACAAAGCCTGTTTTGCTTTGTTTTGGGTTGTTCGCAAATGCACGACTTTTTTTAAACTGCTCTTTTTGGTGGATTTTGGGAACTGAATCGACGTTCATTTGGCCCCTTGATTCGCTTATTTTGTTTTGCCCAAACAACAATCATTTGCATAAGAGTAAAACAAAACGTTTCATGAAATTATTCACTAATAATGGCATATCTGCACTGAAGGGACAATCATACAGAAGAGTACATTTTTTAACCTAGTGTAGGCCTACCTGTCAAGTAGAATAAACATAAAAAAATTGTTGATCAAATATGCTAATTATGTGTAATATTTTAAGGTGCATTTCACTCTATAACATAATTCTAGCTGTTTTGCCTTACATTAATAGGCTTATTGAGCTTTTTAAAAAAAAAATTGTTCTCGAGTTATGTTCAAAGGGGTCATGTGCAAGCTTTAGCTGTCAGGTTAGCATAAATAAAAGTGTAAATTACCAAAAGACACCAGCAATTAATATTTTAAGTTAATGTTTCAAATGCCGATCCGTTCGATAACTTGCATATGTTTGAAATCTCTTCATACTTGCTTTTGATACTTTGCAGTACCATTTCCCCCTCCTTAAATTCCCCTGGACTAGCGAATACTATTTTAAGGCAGGATTGTACACCGTACCCCTTTAAGCAATGTAAACAAAGTGCCGTTCAGGAGCCAAATGAGACGGTTCTTTCTGATGAACCGAGCCACAAGTGTCGCCTCAGAATGCTCATCACTACTCTTTCGATGTAGATTGCGGACACCCAATATAAAGTTATTATAGAAAGAGGCACACAGAGAGCGATATATATATATATATATATATATATATATATATATATATATATATATATATATATATATATATATATATAGAGAGAGAGAGAGAGAGAGAGAGAGACAGAGAGAGAGAGAGAGAGAGAGAAATATAGTAGTGAGAATATTTTCAGAATCAAGCCTGCTACAAAGGTAAATGAACACTTTTATTCAGCAGATATTGTTTGGGGAAAGAAGTTCATGTTTATTGAATGTTTAGGTCTTATTAGACAGGGATCTGTCTGTCATGCAGACAACCTTGCACCGTTTTTGAATCCTGCCCTATTTCATTTTGGAATAAGACTTCATAAAACAACTAGCTGTGCTACACTCCTTTTACACTCCTGAGTATCCGTGTTTATATGTGTGTCTGTATGTCTTAGTCAAACACTCACATTTCCCCCATCTGTAAGAGAGAGCGATTACTCAGACAGTCAAGAGTGATGACATTTTTTAGAAGCCACTACTCTAAGTAAATCATTGCACTGTCTGACTGATAACCTACAAATTTAGTACATTGCAGAAACCCAGGCTAACTAAATTATATCAACTACAGGAAATGCAAAGCAAACAATTTTATTTTGTCATGCGCATTACGTACACAAAGGCAATTCAAACCTTACAAATGCATGAACAACAGAAATAACAAAAAATGCAGCATAAATTGAAAGGAATAAGTCATACATTAGTAAGGTAGTGATACATTATTAAATATTTTGGTACCTTTGTATATGCTATATTCCTTGTCATTTTAAACCACTTATTATTATTATTATTATAATTATGGTTGTTAGGGTTAGGGTTATGTCTTGTTGTTATGTCTTGTATGTCTTGTGTCTGTTATGATTGTTGTTTTTGGTGATAAAGATGGTCTTATTGTGAATAAAGCATTATGTCATTTTTTGACATTGGTTTACAGGGTCTCCAACACGACAAGAGGTTGATCGTTAGGATACAACAAAGTTAATATTGATAAATACTAGCTCTGTCAGTGAAATTACCGTAAAATCATTTTAAAATCAAATTTGATCATAGCATGTTTCATGAATTTTGAGTTGATGGTTGCGATTTTTGGTGTTTGGGAAATTCGAAAACATTGTCTCTGAACAAACAAACCTCATACTAACTGAAAACCATGTGGCATTATGGGTCGTGGCTGCTTTTCGGCCTGAGGGCCAATTTGCCAACATTGAGTTAACAACAAAGTCCACATTGCTCCAAATAATTGTTCAGGAGAATGTGACACCATCTGTCAAAAGGCTGTAGCTGAATTGAACATGGAACTAAAAACATGACAATGATCTGAAACACAAGCAAAGCAAATGTACAGCAGAATGTCTTGAAAATAAGAAATATCTTATGGTTGAGTCAAAGCCCAGATCTCAAATCTATTGAAGTGTGGGGGGGACATGAAGTTAGTTATGCATGCAAGAACATCCTTGAATACGATACAACTGAAGCAGTACTATAAAGAAGAGTATGCAAAACAATACTCCAGTCCGTGTTAGAGACTGATTAGTCTCGTGAGGCCACACCTCCAATCTCCTCTGGTCTCCTTGGAGGTCTGGAAATGTACCTATTAAAAAATGACAGCTGACTCTATATTCTATATGTTCGTTATCAAAAAACCTCCACTCACAGGCTTGTTGAAGGTGGGCTTAGCGTGGTTTCACTATGTCTTCGAACTGGATAGGACACATTTCCTGGAAGTTTTTTGTTTCTACCTAGCATAGCAGAAAAGAAGCAACAATTGAGAAAAATGTCCCTTCCAAAACTGTAAATTCTTTCCACCTCATCCACACTTATCTTATATTTTATGAGAAGATTGCAGGAGCAACATACTGATTTGGAAAACAAATAAAACAGTCCTATTACAGTGAGGGAAAAAAGCATTTGATCCCCTGCAGATTTTATACGTTTTGCACACTTTTAAAGGGAGTGCTCCTAATCTCAGTTTGTTACCTGTATAATCTGTCCACAGAAGCAATCAGTCAATCAGATTCCAAACTCTCCACCATGGCCAAGCCCAAAGAGCTGTTCAACAATGTCAGGGACAGGATTATAGATCTACACAATGCTGGAATGGGCTTCAAGACCACCGCCAAGCAGCTTTGTGAGAAGGTGACAACAGTTGGTGCGATTATTTGCAAATCGACAAAACCCAAAAGAACTGTCAATCTCCCTCGTTCTGGGGCTCCATGCAAGATCTCACCTTGTGGAGGTGCAATGATCCTGAGAACGGTGAGGAATTAACCCAGAACTACACGGGAGGATCTTGTCAATGATCTCAATGCAGCTGTGACCATAGTCACCAAGCAAACATTTGGTAACACACTATGCTGTGAATGATTGAAATCCTGCAGCACCAGCAAAGTCCCCCTGCTTAAGAAAGCACATGTACAGGCCCGTCTGAAGTTTGCCAATGAACATCTGAATGATTCAGAGGAGAACTGGGTGAAAGTGTTGTGGTCAGATGAGACCAAAATCAAGCTCTTTGTCATCAACTGAACTCACCGTTTATGACACTGTGATTAATTGAAATATTTAGAGTACTTTGCTTT
The DNA here is from genome assembly GCA_016801105.1 of Esox niger. NCBI lineage: Eukaryota > Metazoa > Chordata > Actinopteri > Esociformes > Esocidae > Esox > Esox niger. Next base: position 19,550 of record JACXGJ010002684.1, on the reverse strand, counting down.
ACATGATTCATGCTTGAGCTTTTTTATTGATTGTTTGTGGAAGTACAGTACAGAAAACAACGGTTTTCACAATGTATTTTGTTTTGACTGAAAATAAGTAGCATACAAGAAAATGCTTGTCTTTGTTGAATTATTGTAATATCATTGTTGTTGTCAGCCCACTGGCTGCTGCTGGGGTTATCGATCCTAACCCATTCAGATGGCGCTATATCCTGGATGTTATAGGTTGGGACCCCTCCAGAGTCCCAGTGCCAAGGTTGGTTTCTTAAGGGATTCCTGAATTCACCAGGGTTGATGTGCCCAAAAGAAAACACTGTGCGTCTTGCTGAGAGATGCATGTCACCACCCACTTCAACCAACATGGATGAGGGGTTGTAACAGTGGGTTTAAAAAAAGACTGGGTCAGATCAGGCCATCCTGTACCCTCAACAGAGTTTGATCTTGGCTGGATCAGCTGATGTGTACCACCTTTAAATCAAAAGGAAGTTTGAAAATGGCCACCCAATTTGGGCTCTATTTCTGCATTACCTACCTCTTGTACCTTATCTCAATGTTATCACGAATTACACTGTTATTATCACCCTTTCCCTCTTCAATCCCATAACAGATTTTGGTTGAACGGAACACTCCCACACCTTGGAAGACTGCCTGAGCCACCTGAGAGAGTTGCGAGAGCATGATGAGATCAGAAAATGGATGCCGGCCAATTTATAAACACAAGGTGCTTCTTCGCCGCTTGGCACAGTGAAGACTCATTTTAGTGATACGAAAGAATGCCTTATGCATTGTCAGTTGGGAGACCCAACCTCCTTACCTCTTGATCATAGTAGACATAAAACAGTTAAATCAGCTTTCACTTAGACTTCCAAGTTAGTCCCAGATGCATGAAGGCAAACATTCTGTAAACTGCATCACTTGCTCTTTGGGGTCTCAGGCTGGTTATCTGTAAAAGCACTTTGTAACAATAGCAGACTTAAAAGGGGCTTTAAAAATACATTTGATTTGAATTCTCAAGAGAAAAAAATATTTTTAACAGTGGCATGGTTCTCAAGACATCAAGGTCCTTGAAAGTTTAAGGACACTTACTACTCAATCAAAAATGTCCTTTCACAAAGGCATACTACAAACAATATTGAATACAAAGGACCCATGTACACTCAGTATCCATTTTCTGCTTGTTACACCACTCCTGCCTATTATCAAATTTATTTTATAAAGCCCTTTTTACATCAGCAGTGGTCACAAAGTGCTTTCACAAAACACCCGGCCTTAAACCCCAGGGTGCAAACAACAGTAGTGATGAAATTCAGTGGCTAGGAAAATCTCCCTAAGAAAGCTGAAATTTAGGAAGAAACCTAGAGAAGAACCAGGGTCCGAGGGGTGACCAGTCCTCTTCTGGCTGTGCCAGGGGAACATATTAAGAGTCCAAATTGTAATAGTTTGATGTATGTGGGCTAAGGCCAAAGTCTATTTAAACCTAGTCCAGATCAGAAGCATAACCAAACAAGAACAGAGACAGACGGGGGGGTCAGCAGAGTGGCACCTGAAATAATCAGGTATCGTCTTGATCCGCAACACAACACAGGTGGACTTTGGACAGGGACTGCAACAATTGAAGCCTGGTACTCTGCAGGTGTGGGTTAAGATCTCATGTCCTCCTAAGTTTAAAACGACAGAAAACAGGAAACATTTAGACCCTACTATTAAGTCTTTGGTTGGGCTGGTTGATCTCCTAAACAAGAATTTGGATTTGATGTATATGAACAAATGGGTTCATGTCTCTGCAGAGTGCTGAAGATGTTGGTAGACATTGGGGCAGCTCTATTCTTCATTCTGGAAGGCATTTTGCTTTTGTCTGTCACTTCAAGTGGGACACTGAAGTTCCTTTGTATAATGTTAAACACAAATCTTTATAGTTGTTGGAGTAAGGCTTACCCTACTGGTGAACAATAGAGTCTTGTTCGTATTGGGTATATATTTGGCAATTGGAATGGTAATGTCAAGATATGGCATTTATAAGGCCTACAGAGTAGAGAAACATGATGGGTAAACAGTAAATTAACTGTTTTCCTAACCTGTGTTGTTACATGTCTATGATATTTTGTCTACGAACAAATCTAGTGTTGAGGATTTCATTGACCACACCATGTTTTATCTGCTAGATTTTTTGGGGGGTAAGTCTGATTTTGGTAATCCTTGACATTCCCTTTTTTTAAACCAAAAGGTGAGCTTAACTCAGTGTGTTTCCACATTGTGGGTGATCTCCCTAATTGGGAACTGACTGCAAATGTTAATTTATCTAATTAACTTCAAGGCCCTCAGAGTGCAAGGATTATCAAAATCAGGGCAAGGAGGCACTAAGTCTCTTTTGTTTAGCATTAGGTTTAACTCTCATTTTAACCAACTCCCCAGAGCATTAAAATACAGATTTTCACTACCTGTAATGCCATTCATTTGCCAATGATGTAATAGAAATCATAAATGTAAAGCAATGTTCATTTGAGAGCAAATACATATACATTCTTCATTAACCCCTCACTATGTCAATGTAATTACTCCATGGAGAGATCTCCAATACTCAAAACATAGACCATGCTTTGTAACGGTCCATTTTTCCCCTCTCTTCACCATTGCGTTTTGTGTTCGGAGCTGATGGATTGGCCGTGAACTTGATGCTCGCTCCCCCTCCTCTTCCTCTGTGCCCAAGCAACGCCGCCACCCAACCTCTCCCTCTAGCAGTTACGTCTACACACGTTCCCATAGCAACTGTCTTACTGCCTGCCTAGCAACAGGCTTTATCTTGTGCTGCAAAACAGGGAAAATGAATAAAGAGGGGAGTAGTTTGAGATTTGGGGGTTTAAGTGTGTGTAAATTAAGATCGATGTTTTTGTAGTGCTACGGAGCTGCTGCCAAACTAGTTTTATCTGAGCAGCATCATTTCTCTCTTCCCCAACCTATTCTGAAGTTTCCACTCAAACTACATGAATCCCCCATTCTTGTATTTGTTCCTCATGTGAATCCAGCTGTAGGTTATAGAGAGCCTTTGCTGCGATGAGATTGGAATGACACAGGGATCAGTAAAAAGAGGTTCTGCACCAGGGGATAGAGTGGGCTATATGGATAATAGAGCCTTTATCTCGAAGTCTACTGTAACTGTTGTTTCCTAAACATCTAGATTGATTTGTTCACAATGACCCTTTCATGGTGATACACCAGTAAGAAGTAGTATATTGTTCATTGTACTTTTACGTAAACAATGTGATTTATTGCTTTGACCTTAGATGTGTGTGATCACAGTCAAGGGTTATTCATATTTATGAAAGGGTTCATTTCCGAAGGTCACAGGTATCTTTTAGGGAAGGGGTAGGTTTTATGAGGTGGCCCCAGGATGTTTAGTTTGACTACAAGTAATAAATGTGTTTTATGTGTATGTTTAATAAATGTGGGCATCTGGTGATTTTTTTTAGATGTTTTCTCAGGAAAAGGGAGCAGGCTGGTCAGGGAAGGGAGGGGGCTGGTCAAGATGGTTCTGGGATTCTGGGAGGGAGGGTGTGATTGGCTTCTCAGGGAAGGGTAGTTGAGCAGAAATGGTGTGAGACATTGCCTCTAAAGTGAAGCTGTTTTTTAAGGATGTCATTCTTAGGGAGGGTACAGGAGGTTATAAGGTTGACCAGGAAGTTTAGGATGCCTATGGTTAATTAAGGTGTTTAACAGATGTGTGTCCGGGAACTATGATTTAAGCTAATGGATACCTGTTTTGGGGTTTGATTACCATTCCCTCTAAAGTGAAGCTGTCTTTCAGGATGGGTTTGCCGACGAGGTTTAGCTTAAATCAGTAGTTTAAAAAATGGTTTTATGGACATGCTTAACAGATGTGTGTATGGTTATTAGGATTTAAGCTTTTCACAATGAACATGACAAATCAAATGGCTGCCTGTTTGTGTTTGCTTAATCTTACATCTAAAGTGAAGCTGTCGTTTTCCGGTTATGGGTAATAAAAGTGTTTTAGGAACATGTTTAACGGACATATATGTAGTGACTAAATGATTTTGACTCGGTTTCTCAGGGAGGAAATCATAAAACAGTAATTACTTTCCTAGGAAGGGGGGTAAATACATAAAGGCAATTACGGCATGTTGTTAAATAATATGTATAATAAAGTATTTTTCTATAAATCCCTTTGTATTAATCCCTTTCAGTACGCACAGGTTCAACAGCTTCCGAAGATCCACCTGAGAGATCCACTTGATCTACCTGGCCTGCAAGATGAGTGTGACAACCCAAATCAAATGCAAGAGGGCAGTGATGGCTTGATGAATGCTATGTTTGACCAAGCCAATGCAAGCAACGACGACAGTGCTTAATTACTGCAGCTGCAAATCAGGTTGATATCGATGAGATTCTGAAAAAACACCACCTGTACTCATTCACAACCATTCTGCAGATATTAGTGCTGATAAAGAACCAACATTTCAGCAGTTCAAGCAAAGACCAGAACGAAATACATTATCTGTTTATAAAAGAATTGGCAAGAGCTTTAAAAGCCAGGGAAATTCAGTCACACAGGCGTATGCTTGAACTGATGACCAGTCAATGGCGACAAGTTAACATTTCTGGAAAAATCAACAGCTCATATGCAAAAATCTTAAACAATCATATAACAACAGTCTGTAACAGTTTGTTATATGGAATGTTATGTTTAATTTCTGGGTGAAGAAAAGCCATCAGATAAAATAGTGTTTTACGATTTAAAAACGAGATACATTCCTATGTTTCCTATGTTTACACCTCTATGTACAGTATGTGTCTAGCATGAGCTTAAATGGTAAAAGATGGTTGACTAAAGGGCCCAATTGTGCCTTACTTTTTTATTTTTATTTAGTAAATAAACATTCGTAGCCCACAACTCACAAGCTTATGATGTCGACCTTCTTTTTAATCCCTTGGTAAAGCAAGGTGGGTATGGCTGTGAAGGATGTGTTGAACATGAAAGTAATTAATCCATTCGACAAGGCAAAGAAATACTCACAACTCATACAAAGTATTTGTCTTTGTTGAAACAAGATGAAAATGACATGGGACATTTAACAAACTACCTGACAAAAAATAATAAGATAGAGGATACTCTTGCGCCAGACCCAATTGTTCCTTACAGGACCATGTTATAGATCAAAAGATAGGTATGAGACAAGAGTTCAGAATTTCAGCTTTAATTTCCTGGTATTCACATCTAGGTGTGTTAAACAACTCAGGACATACCACCCTTTGTTTGAACCCAACCCGTTTTTCAAGTGAGCTAAACTATTGGAACATGTGACTGACAGATGTTTCTTGTTGGCTAGGTGTTGGCTTTTAGGTTGATTGTTCAAACATTAAATAACTCTGCATGACTAGTCTATGTTTCCATCCTTGGTTTAAACCTATAAAGACTGCATTTCTTGTTAAAAAGGATAAACCAACATGAAGACCAGAGAGCTGTCTATGAAAGAAAATCAAGCCATTGTCAAGCTGAGAAAAGAAGGCCATTGGACAAACATTGGGCATAGCAAGCACAACAATTTGGAATGTCCTGAAAAAGAAAGAAACTACTGGTGTACTGTACAACAGACATGGAACAGGTCGGCCAAGGAAAATAATAGTAGTTGATGACAGAAATATCGTGAGAGCTGTGAAGAAAACCCCCAAAACATCAGTAAGTGACATCACCACATTGCAGGGGTGAAGGTATCACAATCCACTGTTCGAAGAAATATAGATGAAAACCACTCATTAGCATTAAGAAAGGGAAGGCCAAATAAAAATTTGTACAGAGATGAGCCGCAAAAGTTCTGGAACACAATCTTATGGACTGGAGAGACCAAGATCAATCTCTACCTATGTGATGGAAAGACCAAAGTGTGGAGAAAGGAACTGCTTATGATCCGAAGCATACAAGCCCAATCCTTGTCTCGAGTATCCTCAGCTATAACCTTGTTTCCAAAAAAGTTGGGACTGAGGCAACAAAAGACTGCAAAAGTTCTGCAATGCAAAACTACGAATCCTGGTGGAATATGACACAACTAATTATGTCAATTGGCAACAGGTCAGTAACATGATTGTCAGAAGTGAAAATGTGGGGGAATCACACCTCTGTTGCAAATAGTGCAACAATTTAAGAATAGTGTTTGTCAATGTAAAATTGCAAAGAGTGTAGGCATCTCATAATTTACCAAACATAATATCATTAAAAGATCCAGGGAATCCGGAGAAGTCTCTGTATGCAGGGGACATGGGCAAAAACCAATACTGGATTTCTGGGATCTTTGGGCCCTCAAGCAGCACCGCATTAAAAACAGACACAACGGGCTCAGGAACACTTCAGAAAACTTCAGAAATCTGTAAAGGCACCGTTAATGGAAAATAATATATACATGTTTTGGAGCAACATATGCTGCCTACCAAGTTAAGTATTTTTTCAGCAAGACAATGCCAAACCACATTCTGCATGTTTTACAACAGCATAGCTCTGTAGTAAAATGGTCTGGGTGCTAAACACCCTGCCTACAGTCCAGACCTGTTGCCCATTGAAAAACTTTGGTGCATTATGAAACGTAAAATACAACACAAGGACCCCAAACTGTTGTGCAGCTGAAATCCTATATCAAGCAAGAATGGGAATACCTTTGACTTAAAAAATTACAGCAATTGGTCTCCTCAGATATCAAACACTTAGAGAGTATTGTTAAAAGACGTGGTGATGCAACAGTGGTAAACATGCCCCTGTCCCAACTTTTTTTAAACGTGTTGCTGGCATCAATATCCAAAATCTCTCAGTTTCAACATTTGATATGTTGTCTTGGTACTGCTTTCAATAAAATACAGGAATGAATTATTTGCACATCATTGCATTATGTCTTTATTTGCATTTTTAAAGCAACTTTTTTGGAAACAATCAAAACAAAGACAGGATGACTTAGGACTGTACGTAAAAGGCAAATAGGAGAGATGTCTCTTCCAAGTTCGTGAAATGATGACAGGGATGGGTGCCCCGTTGGATTCCTCTGACACCATGGCAGCCACGGAACTTTGAATGGTGCTTGGCCTAACTTTTATTGCTTCATCGTTCCTTTATCAGGAGGCATGGATTTTTTTGCTTTTGAATTCAGCTTTAACAACAATAACTTCCCATTCCTGCTCCGTCATGCATTCTCTCTTATTATATCTTCTTAATTAGAGGCTCTTCAGGATCGTCGTCTACTATCATTCATCTCATTAGTTGAACAATGCTCTGCTATTTTTGACTTTGTACAAGGGAACTTGTCAATTCCGTGAAGCAAGAAACATCAACAAAACCCATAGGGAGTCCATTTTTTCTTTGGACAAAGACAATCTGTGATGCATTCTCTCTGAAGAGCTTGACACACCTTCCATTTGATCTCCCTATTTGTATAGCAAGTGTAGCCTCTCATACATTTCCTCACTTCAGGACAAACTACATGACATAACACTATCCAGTCATTGATATGGTACTCCACGCCTAATGTTGCATCAGTCTTCAATTCTTCCACTTTTCTGTCTTCCATTCTAGGTCCTACTTCATTAGTCAGGGCTATCACAGGTGTATCATTCAGTACCAAAGTCATCATTATTCTTTTTCTTAGGCGATCACTTTCTTGAAACAAATTACACCTTCTTATAAACCTAATAGGAATTAAAAAGCAAATTACTAAACTAAAGTTAAGATCAGCTTTGGTCAAATTCCTCTAATTTGTGACACACACTACACAACCCCATTCCCTGAGAGGCACATCAACCCCTCCCTACCCTAAGAATCCCAGACCCCTTTGACCAGCCCCCTCCATTCCCCTGAGAAACCATTAAAAAAAATCACCCGACACTCATCTATTAAGCATATACATAAAACACTTGTATTAACTGTAGAAAGCTAAACGTCCTGCGCAACCTCACAAACACCCATCCCTCCCGGAAATAGACCTGCGGTCTCCAGAAACGATCCCTTTGAATCCTTGACCTGGTTGTTAATATTAATACTTCCCATAACCCCATTACTGCGGTCACACCACTAAAATGTCAAAGCAATAAATCACATTGTTTACCTAAAAATGCAATCAACTATATACTCTAACTCTCTCACATGCTGCTGTAGACATGGCTACTAGGGTCAAAGTCAATTAAATTACTTGGTGGGTTGACTGAGTGACAGCAACCCAACCTAGTTATGCCGCTGCGCATACACAAAATGAAATCTGTGACAGAAAAATCAACTACAGTATGTCACCATCTACAGTGCATGTTCCGAATGACAACAATAGCGCCATCAGCTAGCCTACTGAAAATATGCAGTGTTTGCTACCCCCTAGTGGTCTCCAAAGTTATTTTTAACCATTATACGAGTAACCTCTATTGTCGGGTTGTGCCCAGAAATTTAAATTTTTGAGACAAATTAGATGTATAACAGATCTGAATATATCTGAGTATATATGGGTGAAGAGAATTCATTTCTTGTATGACAAAGTCTTATATCGGTAAAGTTTACATGAATGTGTCTTCTAAATAATCTCACCCGAATCTCCTGAATTCCCTTATAATACTTATTCTTGCTGTTCCTACATAGCTGTGACTTTATATGCACACTAGCTGATGACTAAAGAGGCCAATCTGTCAGGCATGCAGACTCTACATGTCAGTGCCTGTTTGCTTCTGTATACTCAGAGCTCTATAATCTACACTGTTCCGGCCTACCGGCAGTGCGGCTCATCAATCAAAGGAACTCAGATGTCAGACATGAGAACATTTGACAGAAGAGAGCAATTGATCAAGCTAGTACACAGACATGTTGACTTGCATGTCTTTACACAAAGAGCTAGTACCAAAGTACTGAATCAATCCTGTCCAATCCTGGTCCTGGAGATCTACCATCCTGTAGGTTTTCTCTGCAACCCTAGTTGTGGCTAACCAGGCTTAGCATTTCATCCAGCTCGTTATTAGAATCAGGTGTGCAAAATTAAGGTTGGAGTAAAAACCTACAGGATGGTAGCTCTCCAGGACCAGGAATGAGCACCCACTGACAATCACTCTGTTTCACTGTGAAACAACTATTTAATATGTAAGCTGTAAACTCAGGTAGTTTCTCTCATTGACTGAACAAAATATATTTAATTGCAAATATTCATCCACAAGTACAAAAGGGATATTCACACACATATTCACGTGACACATACAAATATTATAACAAATATGTTAATCCCCGGCCTAGTAATAACAAAGACAATGTTTTTTAACAGCGGTAACAAAAAGTATTAAACTGAGACATTTATTTATTTTGAAACTGCCGAACAAAAAACACACAAAGTTGTAATGTAAATATTAAAATGATATGGTGTGACGGCCCTCACAGCAATGCTGATAACGGTGTAATGGAATGATACAGTATTTGAAGAGTTCCGAATATCATCCAGAGTCAATACATGATACAGATGAAAATCGTTCCATGTCTCCATTCAGCAACTCAAGACAGTCACTTTTCACTTGTCTGTCCTCATGGTGTCTGTCTTTGTTCTACGGATGTGTTTACATTTTATAGAAGTGTGGTGTTCTTTCCTCATGCCTAAAGCTAACAAAGTGCAAATGCCACAACACTAATAATGAATATGGTTGAAATTCAAGTTCCATAACAGCACACATTAGTTCAGCACCAGGTCATCTCAATGTCTCAATCACAGACATGTCTGTCTGTGGTTGAGAGATCTTGAGAAGCAGCAGTGCTGTATTCAACAGATCGGGGTGAACAATAACACAGTATCCTCTGGAGAGCAGAGGCAGAGTCAGAGTGTTTGAGGGTCTCACAGTGTATGAAGCAGAGTCAGAGTATTTGAGGGTCTCACAGTGTATGAGGCAGAGGACCACAATTGACTCAACCGTTTGTGCTTTCACAAGGTGATGTCACAAAAAACGAATCTCAGGTGAGAAGCAGACAAGCATTTCAGATTTTGGAAAATCAAGACAATTCAATGAGAGGATAAAAGAAAACACACAATAGGCAAAAACATGTAGGTAGAACGTTAGAACTGAGTTGGAGTGGATCATTGTCCAGTTGGCGTCGGTTATTCATTGGTGTTTCACCATTGCAAGCCCCGTACGCTGAGGTACTGCAGTATTGAGTCTCTTTTTCCCATCATTTTTGCATTTTCACCATACATGTGGGCTAATATTAGTTTGATACAAATTGTGTATACAGCTACAGCTGTACTTATCATTCTTAGGATATCTCTTGTGTATATACATATTTCTTGATTTACAACATGTTGGACAGTTGGTCTAATTGTTTGTTATTTTACTAAACTGTTAGGAGCTAGTAACTATATGTATTGCGGTCTAAAACTCTATAAACAACCAATAAACTTTGCTTTGATTTACTAGCTTGTGTTTGGTTTCATCATCACATATGGGACTGTTGGTGAGCATTCACTGACGCAGTTCTGTGTTCAGTTCAGTTTCGCAAGCAGTTGCTCTGAGAACAGCTTCTTAAGCTGGGCCACCTCTTCACTCAGGGTGCTGAGGTGGGACTTGAGGACATGGTTCTCTGTATTGTAATGGGACTCTGCCTGGCCGTGTGGGGGTGCAGGGTGGCCATATTGTGGAGACTCTGGCCGCTGTCGCCCCCTCCTGGTCTCCTCTCCCTCCTGCTGTGGCCAGCCTCCTGCCCCCTCACCTCTGCCCAGCATGATGAGTCCTCTGGCTGCATCCCTGGGACCATCTCTTACTCCTGCTGACTGTACGGGGCTGCGCCTGTTCTCCTCCCCGCTAATGGGAATCTTGAAGCGCATTTTGTGTGGAAAGTTCTTTATGCCATCCCCGGACTCCACCTTTCCCACCATGCCTCCGGAGAGCTCCCCGGAGAAGTGTCCACTGTGTTGCATCTGCCCATCTGCAGGGGAGTGGTGGAGCTCGTAGCCCATGTCCTCTGCTCTGTGTGGGGACTGTTTGCCATGATCACAGAGGCGGTCCTCAAAGGAGATAGGGCTCCCTACACTAGAGCTGCCGGGAGTGGAAAACCCGGAGTCCTCAGACATGCTGCCAGAGTCCCTGGAGCCCCGCGCACTAAACTGCCCCCCGTGTGCAGTAGGGTTGCTCCCTGTTCCACTGGGCAGATAGTAGGATGGAGCCAATGTCTGCGGAGCACAGGGAGCTGAAGTAAGTGGCAGGATGGGTGTGTTGGATGGATCTTTGACCAAACCAAAGCGAAACTTGATAGCCAGAAGCTCGGCCCTGAGACGTGCGTTCTCCTCTAGCAATGCCAGCACACGGTTCTCCAGCACCATGTCATTGACTCTACGCTTCTCTCTGGAACGCTTGGCGGCCTCGTTGTTCTTTTTGCGCTTGTCCCAGTAGCCGTCATCTTTCTTCTCACTGGGGATAAACTCACGCTTCCGCCGGAGAACGTTCCCAGAGGTGGATGGGTCATTGGTGCGCTTTAAAGCGGCGGTGCGTCCCAGTAGAGAGCGGGCCAGCAGGCTGCTGGACGTCAGGATGGACACAGCCTCATCTGTAAAGGATAGTGGCCCTCCAAGTGCAGATGCAGAATCTCTGCCACTCTGCTGCCTCATGTCTTGAGAGTCTTCATCAAACATCTCACTGTTTACATTCATTGTTTTGCTGTGTGAGTGTTGAGGTTTTATGATTTCGGACAGTGCGCCTCAAAATCCAGTGGAAATTGCTGACATGTAGCAGTGATTTCTGTTGCAATAGCCCCACCTGGTGATCCAAAGAAGAATAAATTGAGATGGGGATTTAGCGGTTATGCAACATTGGTTACAACACAGAGTTATGTAACCCCATTACATATTTCCAGTTTAACTGGAGCTACTTGCACAACAACCCGAAAGACTCTTCAATAGAAACATGATGTAACAAGTGATAAACAGATATTAACACTTCTTTTAAAAAGGTTTACAACTGTGGACACGGTTTCATTATATATACAAAATATAATAATAACGACATGATATATGTACAACAGCTATAGGACAAATTGTATTTTCCTCCACTAAAAAGTCGTTTCATTAGCCTATCCTTGCCTTGACCCAATGACTGGAGTCGTATTATCACACTAAATCGCTGTTGACCTACATGTGGCCGGCAAATATGTTATCTAACACTGACGTCCGTATACGTCTCCGGCAAATCTGCCCAATAACCAGTATACAATTTTGAGTTCAGGAATTTTTTTCAAAGACATCGACAGAGCAACAGCCCTTGTCTTACGAAAGCTGATACCGGGTTATTTTTTTATTTAATCAGAATATCCGAAGACTTAGCTCGTTCTTCTCAACCTAAATGTAGTTATTCCAGATATAATTCCAGGTATACAATGGCAATGAATTACCTTATTCAAACAAAACGTTTGAAAAATATTGTATGAAATATCCCATTGGTCATAATTATGACTGCATACTTGTTCCAAGTCCATTCAGAACTTATCATGATTATGCGATATAACATTGTCTACTAGATCGTTTGGTAATGGCTAGATAAAGTCTACTCGAGTTGCGCCAGTTTTGCTTCAGAACGTACAACATCAAAACATTATCTCTAATCCAATATATTAAACAATGTATGTATATGAGGGAACAAAAGCTCCATTGGCTTGTATGATAGGCACGCACTGTTCAAAATACGTATACGGAAGCGAGATAAAGTTAGTTTTATACTGGACATTAGGTGGATATTCGTTTTTTTCTGGTCATTATCTATGAAATAAAAAGCCGTGGATTGGAGTCCATCCTCCCCCATTCACAATATGTACTTTATAAGTCAAGCCACAATTGTTCTAGAAGCTATTAACTTTCAAATCTGTATACAATTTTGCTTTTATAAAACGAAATGCCTTGGATTTTATCTTCACCCAATTCATTATGCACTTTTCAATGTCATAGCACAATTTATCCAGGTAATATTGAATTTTCAAAGTTGGATTAAATGTATAAATAAAAAAATGTAAAAGCCATGGATTGTATTTTATCATCAAGTGATTCCGAATGTGTAATTTTCATAGTCATGAAATGCTTGACCTCATAGTAATTAAGACAAAACGAATATCCATTAGCAAACTAACGTTACTGCTGTATAGGCTACAGAATGAGAAAATGAGAATTTTCTGTAATTACCTTTTTAGTTTGGATTCTCGTCTTGTCAGAAATGCACCGGTCCTTCACTTTATGAAGCGAACTCAACCGAGCCGTCGTATTATTTCAGCAGGTTGGATTCACTGGGTCACTGAAAACACAAGATACTTGCTTAATGCGTGTGGATTAGGCCTAATGTTACATATCATCGGGCTTTTCTGCCACCTTGGATCGCGCCGCGACTCTGCTCTACTTTGAATGCTGCAGCTCCTATTTGTTTCTTTACCCGTGAAGTTCAGACGAGGACGTTCACTATCCTCACTTGAACCACTGGACTCAATACGTGGGCTCGTTGAGACCGCCTTTCTTCGTGCCAAGACCCACCCTGCATGGGAAAGCTCCTATCGACTTTCACAAAACGTTAGCCTGCTCATTCATCAACCTCTAGAGCAGACCATTCACTCCCTTCGTTGTGAGCTCTGTTTTTCCTCCAGCTGCATAGATATACAGACTATGATGTCGACTTTCCTCATGAATTCCATATTAACTTTAAAAATGTCAGGCTGTGTTTTGGGAGAATGGTTAATGAGAGATCACTGTTGTCTGGAATTAAGTTTAGAAGTAAATATAGAAGCAGTCATTATTGATGCAATTAATCTATTCAGATTAGAAAAGGTAACCTCCTTGAAGAAAAGATGGAGCTGTATGTGCCTGAAGGGATATAGTTCAGGGGAATTCTCGGTTTTCCGTAGGCTTACTAGTGTTTTACTATCCTCTCCCTCGGATTTTCGATCATAATTTTGAACCATCGTATCTTAATGGAATCTATAAAAAAGATATATAATTGTGGAACCCCCCCCCCCTCCCCAAATACCATAAGATTGGTTTTAATCACATAACATGCTATAGAAATCAATCTTTCCAGTATTGTAAGACTCCTATCTTATGGTTCCAATTCATGGCAGAAAATCTTGAAGGATGTTTTTGACTAGGGCTATCTTTCACAGCGGCAGTGAACTCAATAACATTGTATGTGCCAAGAGAATGACCTAGACTTGTGTAATATTCTCAGAAAAAAATGTGTATGTGGTAATTTGTTCTGCAGGGGTTCCCAGAACAGAGCAGAATTCAGCGCAGTCACATGAGCTTTTAAAGTGGAAAGTACTGTATGCCAATGTCCAATGAACATCAAGCATCTCAAAGTGAATTCCAGTTTTCAAAAAGTCACTTTTGAATAAAAGATCTGCATTATAGGTAGCTAGGCACATGAAATTGATTAAAGTTTCAGGAAATTGATTAAATCATTTAAAAAATGTATATACTATATATTCAATAATACAAGTTACATACATGTTTCAAATCTCAATTAAACTGTACATAATGCTAAATAAACTGATTGTTTATTTCATAACATATCAGATCTGTTTTTTAATCAAATTGAAATGCGGCGTGACCCTGATTGACCGCTTGGCCTACAATAGCCTGAGGTCACAGGGCACAAGTGATGTCAAACTTTTCCCAGATATCACCATGTCTAATATGTCTAATTCAGTAGACCACAGGCAGTCATCGAAACATTTTTCTGTTCTTGGAATTGAAATCCATAAATTATGCTGTTTGGAACATAGTTCCATAATGTATGATTTTGTGTTTAACTCAAAGCAAACACATAAACAAGCAAAATATTAACCCCTCTATCAGTTGTCTTTCACCTGATGTTACTAAGCTACCAATATGTTATTAGCAGCTAACATGAAGTTGTTTTGGTTCTGATGCATTCCAGTCCATCTTGTCTAGCAAATGAATCCTGTTGTTGCAAGAAAAGCACATTACTATGCATGCAGAAACATGTTTGGGATGCAGTGAAATACCAAAAATCTCAAGATCTTTAATATCATGGTTGTTATGAATGAAGCTCCTAAACCTTTTACATTACAAATTTAAAATCTGAATATTGCTTTTACAATCTATCATTTAGTACATCACAGCATACAGTACATACAGCTCCGGAAAATATTAAGAAACCACTGCACCTTTTTTCTTCCTCTAAATTTTTTCTGGAGCTGCATATATACAGTGGGTAGAACTAGTATTTGATACACTGCTGATTTTGCAGATTTTCCTACTTACAAAGCATGTAGAGGTCTGTAATTTTGACCATAGGTACACTTCAACTGCGAGAGACGGAATCTAAAAAATCTAGAAAATCCCATTGAATGATTTTAAAATAATTAATTTACATTTTATTGCATGACATAAGTATTTGTTCACCTACCAACCAGCAAGAATTCCGGCCCTCACAGACCTGTTAGTTTTTCTTTAAGAAGCCCTTCTGTTCTCCACTCATTACCTGTATTAACTGCAACTGTTTGAATTTGTTACCTGTATAAAAGACCCCTGTCCACACACTCAATCAAACAGACTCTAACTTCTCCAAAATGGGCAAGACCAGAGAGCTGTATAAGGACATCAGGAATAAAACTGTAGACCTGCACAAGGCTGGGATGGGCTACAGGACAATAGGCAAGCAGCTTGGTGAGAAGGCAACAACTGTTGGCGCAATTATTAGAAAATGGAAGAAGTTCAAGATGATGGTCTATCTCCCTCATTCTGGGGCTCCATGCAAGATCTCACCTCATGGGGCATCAATGATCATGAGGAAGGTGAGGGATCAGTCCAGAACTACACGGCAGGACCTGGTCAATGACCTGAAGAGAGCTGGGACCACAGTCTCAAAGAAAACCATTAGTAACACACTACGCCGTCTTGGATTAAAATCCTGCAGTGCACGCAACATCCCCCTGCTCAAGCCAGCACATATCCTGGCCCATTTGAAGTTTGCCAATGACCATCTCGAAGATCCAGAGGAGGAATGGGAGAAGGTCATGTTGTCTGATGAGACAAAAATAGAGCGTTTTGGTCTAAACTCCACTTGCCGTGTTTGGAGGAAGAAAAAGGATGAGTACAACCCCAAAAACACCATTCTAACCGTGAAGCATGGAGGTGGAAACATCATTCTTTGGGGATGCTTTTCTGCAAAGGGGACAGGACGACTGTGCTGTATTGAGGGAAGGATGGATGGGGCCATGTATCGCGAGATCTTGGCCAACAACTTCCTTCCCTAAGTAAGAGCATTGAAGATGGGTCGTGGCTGGGTCTTCCAGCATGAAAATGACCCGAAACACACAGCCAGTGCAACTAAGGAGTGGCTCCATAAGAAGCATTTCAAGGAACTGGAGTGGAAAATCTTTGGAGGGAGCTGAATGTCCATATTGCCCAGCGACAGCCCCAAAACCTGAAGGATCTGGAGAAGGCCTGTATGGAGGAGTGGGCCAAAATCCCTGCTGCAGTGTGTGCAAACCTGGTCAAGAACTACAGGACATGTATGATCTCTGTAACTGCAAACAAAGGTTTCTGTTCCAAATATTAAGTTCTGCTTTTCTGATTTATCAAATACTTATGTCATGCAATAAAATGCAAATTAATTATTTAAAAATCACACAATGTAATTTTCTGGATTAGATTCCGTCTCTCACAGTTGAAGTGTACCTATAATAAAAATTACAGACCTCTACATGCTTTGTTTGTAAGAAAACCTGCAAAATAAGCAATGTATCAAATACTTGTTCTCCCAACTGTGTATGTACATATATATTACGGTTCTAATTCTTTGCGGTCTATGATTATTGGAAGAACCCACATTCTCTTTTTTACTTCAGTACAGTACAGGGTGAGGTCACTTCCTTCCTGTGTTTGCCATTGCTATGGAAGGCCAAAGGAGTTCAAAATATCACAAGGCAAGGTCAGGGTCTAGTCTATGGTTGGTTTTCACATTTCTGTCTAATTCTTGTATTACTCAGCACCAGATATCATACAAGACTATTGTCATTATTAAAAAAAAAACAATATATTGTGTTAAGTTGGTGGACTGTTGTAAAACTCATCCCCCTTAGTATTAAACACTGTTTTTCTAAGCGCGACAACTGCTCTTATGGCATGAAAGGTTGTCAGACTTTATTTATGTTACATGTATTTGAATACCTTTCATAATCTACTTTTGATTCCACTGACTTGAACTACAGCTCAGTGTATTTTGCAACTAACTAACTAACTAACTGTTTTGATAGAATATTGTCTTGTGTAGGACTGGAGACTATTACAGTAATACTACTGGATATCGCCTTGTGTAGGACTGGAGACTATTACAGTAAAGCATGCTTTGCAATAGTAATTTTTTTCATGTGTAGAGCATCTTACAGTCAGTGCAATCTATTAGTATTTCAAAAACAAAATATCCACCATAGCAAGTAAAAAAATGACACCGTGTAAAAAAAGTTACACCGTTGTGTCTGTCGTTCTGTGTTGGTGTGCATACATGTCTGCCTTCGTGTTTCTGTGTATACGTGTCTGTTGTTCTGTGTTGGTTTGCATACATGTCTGCCTTCGTGTTTCTGTGTATACGTGACTGTCTTACTGTGTTGGTGTGCATACATGTCTGCCTTCGTGTTTCTGTGTATACGTGTCTGTCTTTCTGTGTTGGTGTGCATACATGTCTGCCTTTGTGTTTTCTGTGTATACGTGTCTGTCTTTCTGTGTTTGTGTGTATGTGCTCAACTCT
Source organism: Esox niger (assembly GCA_016801105.1). Taxonomy (NCBI): domain Eukaryota; kingdom Metazoa; phylum Chordata; class Actinopteri; order Esociformes; family Esocidae; genus Esox; species Esox niger. Next base: position 1,808 of record JACXGJ010002684.1, on the reverse strand, counting down.
ATGTTTGTGTCTGTATACATACCTCAAGGGAGGTTTCCAGGTCATATGCATTTTCATTGTGCAATGATGTTCTCAGATCTATTTCTAACTCATAACATAAAAAAGACTAAATCAATTTACAGATTCCACTTACTCTGTGTCAAAGATGGACTTAATCACTTTGATAAGGGGAAGCTGAATATTTTCTGTACATCACTCAGAGGAGCCAGGGCAGATCAGTCACTGTAGTTGATTCAGTGAAATTGCGCAGATTTTGTCCAGTCAAAAAGTACAATACAAATCATGAATATGTACTTTCACCAATGAAAATTCTAAAATCCATCTCATCTAAATGTTTTGGGACACTGGCCTGTCCTGACCACATGGATCTTCTCTCAGACAGGACATACATTTCAATCTTGAAATGAAAGGCAGTTGAGTATTAAGCAGCACAACGATCAACCCAAGTGTCCACTGTCAATATATCAGTCTGTGTTGGGGGTATGTGTTAGATGGGATTCATGTACTCAAAACATTGATGAAAATAACGTACATTTGTAATTCTAACTAAACCGTAACACGTGTACCATTTGTGTCTTATTTGTCTGCAATACACATTCAACCAGCAAGCACAGTGGCTTAATTGCCACTACCCAGTGGGTGGGAGTAGGGATATAAATATCTCTGTCCTGCCTGCCAAGTGGGTGGTATACAGTGGCACAGAGGGACTCACAGTTAGGATGTTTATCCCAGCAAAGCTGAATGAGAAACCCAACTCCTGAGAGAAAACGGGGGTGGGGGATATGGGGGTGGGGGTTAGTGAAAGATGGTGGTAATATGATGTAATGTCCTCTGGCAACTCTGGGATCTATATTACCACAAGTCCGTCATAGAGAACAGATGCATCAAATAGGGTGCACTGTTGCAAAAGAGTTTGAAATTGAAAACAATTTTTGAGAATTGCATATGTTCCTTATTTCTTAGTGTTTTCTTCCACTTGACACCGAGTTAATTCTATTCTGTCCACACACTCTACTGATTACTGCAGAAAAGGAGGCCACAAAATGTCATGATTTCCTGTACCATGCGTCAAAGTCTCTCTCTCTCTCTCGATCTCATTCAACTGTGCTGTAAAATATACAGTACTATTTTAATGCTTTTTAATGACACTACTAGACAATCTATTCACATTTAGTTGTTGTTCTGTTCTGTGACTAAGGAGAGTGCAGTTACACTGAGAATTCACTTAAATGCTGTGAATCATTGCTCCTCTGACAGTTTCCAAACACAAACACATTTATGTAACTCCCTTGGAAACACCTATATACACAAACAGCCACACTCCCTGACTACATCCACTATATGTTCCAACAGCCACACCCACTGACTACATCCACTATATATACCAACAGCCACATCCACTGACTACATCCACTATATATACCAACAGCCACACCCACTGACTACATCCACTATATATACCAACAGCCACATCCACTGACTACATCCACTATATATACCAACAGCCACATCCACTGACTACATCCACTAAATATATATATACAAACAGCCATATCCACCTACTACATCCACTATATATACCAACATCCACTGACTACATCCACTATTTATACCAACAGCCACATCCACTGACTACATCCACTATATATACAGACAACCCTCAACTGGACAAATCTATAACCCCTCCCCACAAACACACAACCCTCAACTGGGCAAATCTTGCACCTTACATCATTTTTTGTACAATTGTTTGTAATTTATGAATGCTCAGATTTTGTATTTTGTTTACTATTATTTGTTTTAATTTC